>PVJA010054418.1:0-11596 GCA_004027025.1 Myocastor coypus
CTTCTTCTTCTTCTTCTTCTTCTTCTTCTTCTTCTTCTTCTTCTTCTTCTTCTTCTTCTTCTTCTTCTTCTTCTTCTTCTCATTTGACTGTTCTTGGCAAGAGTCGCCCAAGCAGTTCTGGACCAGACTGCTGAGGATGTGGGTTCAAGTTCCTCCTTTCCATTGGAACTTGATCAAGACAGTCCCTTGCGCGGGCCCAATCGTCCTTTCCATAAAAGAACTGAGGGAAACCACCACCTCTCTCCAAAAACGAAACTGGGCCTTATATTCGTTATTGCTCCAAAAGACATCATAGAACTTACTTTCAGGGGATGTCTTATTTTTTCATGAACTACAATCTACACTTGCTAGTGTATAATAATCAACATTTCTGTACTTAGTCATAAACAAAAAAATCAATATTTATTCAAATGCAGCCACGTTATCTTCTCTTGGAATACTCGATGGCTCTCCGAACGCCCATTGACAGCCTCAATTTCGTGCCACTCCACTTCTGGCAGAGCCCTTGGCCCCAGTCGCTCGCCACCCACAGTGAAGGCGTCCGAAACTCAGCAGTTCCCGTTCACGTAGCCCGCTCAGAGTGCCTCATCCTAACGCCCACATCCTAACTACGAGGATTCCTATTGGATACCACCAGGCCCGCGGGCTTTCAACGCCTGCGCACTGCTCAAGCGCTGTGTCTCTTCTCCGGCTAGTCACACAAGTTCATCTCTGAACGTAGCTATCTCTCTCTCACCCAAAGGCCCCTGCTTGGGTACGTGTAAACACTTAATTATCATTTATAGTAACACTTATTTTGGGTACTGATGTCAACAATATTACTTATATTTATTTATTAATATTACTATTGGGCTGCAGAGATAGCTCAGTGGTATGATCACTTGCCTGGCAAGTGCATGGTCTTGAGTTTAATCTCAGGTATCAAAACCAAAATACTATTTTATAACTCAGTGGGTCTATCGGGTGCTGCAAGGGAGGCGCTAAGTGCGTCTGTCCGCTGACGGTGTCAACTTGGGTTTGTCGGGGCGTGGGGCTTGATGGTATCGGTGCCCTGCAAAGTCATGCAAGGGCTTACTTCCTGTTAGGCCTTATTCTCAGGGAAATATGTACATCTGCCTGCAGCTCCTGCCAGCCGCCTTTAGGCTTCTGGGAATTACTGGTGCCCGCTTTCCTGAACACCCTGCACGACAGTCCCACAAGACCTACTGCTGCCGAACAGTCATTTGTATGTTTTATGTTCTTCAAATCTTTGGGAGTTCTGTCACCTCTGTAGCTGGGGACATGGGGACATTCTCCATGTGACTGGTGCCTATCAGCAGGAAATTCAGCATCTTAGTTTTTATTTTCATTGAGTTTGAAATAGAGTAGATTGTAAGACACTGCCTACCAATGGAAAAATACAAAACACAATAATTAGGCTGGGCATGGTGGTGCATGCCAGTAATCCCAGTACTTGGGAGCTGATGCAGGAGGATTCGTGTGAGTTTGAGACCAGCCTGGGCTGCAAAAGTGAGCTCAAAGCCAGCCTGAAGTGCACAGCAAGACCCTGTCTCAAAAAGACCAAGAGAGAGAGAGAGAGAGAGAGAGAGAGAGAGAGAGAGAGAGAGAGAGAGAGAGAATAATTAAAGAGTATTAACTTGAGTAAAAATAAATTCTTTTTTTAGGTATTTGGTGCAGGGTCTCACTGCACAGGTCAGACTCTAGCGATCCTGCAGTTTTCAGGCTCTCCAGCACTGGGATTACAGGTGTGCACCACCGGGCCTGGTCTCAGTGGCTGGCTAAGCATGCCCAGGGGTGGGGCCTGTACGGCATGTGGTGCTTGGGCTCAAACTCCAATCGCTGTGCTTGTCTAAGCAGGCACTTAGTCCACTGAACTGTCTTGTCAGCTTTGAGAAAGCAAATACACGGTGCTTTTGGTGTGTACCTCCAGAAAAGATCGGAGAAATTCAGTTATTTTTACGGAGAGCTGGGGTGCGGCCTTCCCAACACAGACATGCCACTACAGCCTCGCCTGGAAAAAGGAGAAAAAGAGACTGAAAATGCCCTGTGCTGAGGAAGTGGCTACGTGCAGGGTGGGGTCCTGAATTAGGTCCCAGACACCAGGACAGCCTCAATGGGAAAGCTGGTTCAACCTAGATGAGGCCGTAGTCCAGCAGCAAGCAACGCACCAAGGCAGGCTGCCTGTGAGAAATGTGCCTGGGGTGTGTGAAAGTCAGGACATTTTAGGAAGCAATGTGTGAGAACTCTGTCCCATCCTTGAAGTTTTTATATCAAGTTTTTCTAAACTAAAGTGTTTATACACACACAGGGTACAAAACAGAATCAGTTTCATAGATAGGTAGGAAAAAAGAAAGTAAGGAGGGGCTGGGAATATAGCTCAGTGGCACGGCACCTGCCAGGCAAGCACAAGGTCCTGCGTTCAATTCCTGGCACCTACCTCCAAAAGAAGAGAGTGAAAGTAAAGACATGGAGACAGAAAAGGACAGGAGGGGCAGAGAGACGGGAAGCAATGAACACCGGGGAGAGCGTCGGGCTTTCCAGGCTGCCCCTCCTTGCCCTGTGTCCTTACTGACCCGTGTCCTTCCGGTCCTGTCACCCTCCTCTGTAGCAAGCTGGGTGTGAGCCGTGCACAGTTGTCTGCGCCCTCACTAAAGCAGCCCCTCCCTACCCACTGCCACAGAAAACACTGCCGTGCTGGAGGAAAAAGGTGACTTGTGTCTTATTTGCATAGAAAAAAAAAAGGGTTTAGCCGTCAAGAGCAGCCTCTGTCTTTACCTTTGTCCACACACTCGCTGGGGAAATTGTTTTTCCAGCAAACCTGGAAATCCCACCAGTCCCCTTTCCTTGGCTTGGAAACCACGCTTCCCCTGCAAAGTGTCCTTGCCTGAACCTGTTGCTTTATGCTGCGCCCAGCCCTGGCCACCCAAAGCCTGGAAGAGCAACCGCTCAGCCCACCTCCCCGCTAACGAGGGCCTGACCCCTCTGGCCATAACTTCTTTGCTGTCCTTTCGTTGGGCTCACTCTTGCAGGAGAACTCAAGTTGTCCTTAACTCATAGGATTTTCCTGATAATTAGTGGAGCTGAATTGGGGTGCAAATTATTTGCCAAAGCCTACATGGCAGCCAGGCTATCAGGCCAGGGAGGGAGGAAGGGGCACAAACACAGGCGTGGTAGACAACACACCTCTTCCACTGAATAGCAAAGAGATTTTGACATGAGATTGCCTGGGCCTTTTGCAGCCATAGAATAAGAAACACTTAGGGTCTTTTTGGGTCCCATTGTCCCTTGATGCCTCGTCACTCTTTCTGGTGAGGAAGGAGAAGCCTCCTGGGAAAACACAGCCTCTTGTGTCTCTACCCCGGAACATGGCTGCTCCAGGAATCAGTCTTCAGCCACACATCCAAGGACATGACCCTGTCAGACCCTGTCCCATGGGCTGAATGGAACAGGAGCTGATCGACCCTGGCTCTAGTGCTGCTTATCCTTTTGGGCTTTGTTTCCCTTATTTGGAAGGAGGAACCGTCCTTCCTTACTGAGGCACATACGGGTGCCTCTCACATACGGGTGCCTCTCACGCCCATGAGCACCACACATGGGGCCTGAGCATAGGCTGAGCTCAGGGCCCACAGGAGTGCCCCGGGGAGCTGCACGGGCAGCTGAGCCCCTGTCCCCAAGTGGCTGCTCTGCAGTGAGGCGCCACCTGCACTGAGGCAGTGGCGTCCTTTGTGGCCGGACTCCCCTTAGGTGATGGTAGCTCATCTTGGTTGTTGACCCATTGAACTGAAACACGTTGGCACGGTCGCTAACACAGCCTTCTGGGTTCCTAGGTGTGTCTGGGGGCCCAGGGTGTTTCACAGGTCCCCTTTTCCTCTGGCTCTTTTCCTGCTCTGTTCTGGGCTCTTCCTGGGTGCACAGCCTTCCTGGCACACCCTCCCGCTGCGAAGCTCCAGCCCAGCTGGCTGTGGAGCCTGCAAGGCCGTGCACCAAAGTAAAGGTTCCATCCTCTGAGTTGTGCATGCTCCGTGCAAATAAGCTTATTAATACACCTTACACAGTGCCTGAAATGAGCTTGCCTCACGGCTGGGTTGCATTCCACATTAAGACATGATGGCCAGGTGCTGCCACTCACTGAAACATCAAAGGACAGACAGCCATTTACTTCTAGGCGCGCCTTATGAGTTCCAACACTTATAATCACACAGCAACTATTCTGAGCACTTTACACTATGAAGCCACTTAACTAAGAGATTCAACTGCAAAAGCTTGCAATATCATAAAACCAAGTTCAGAATGTAGCTAGAGAAGTTGCTTCATTTAAATATAAGAAATGGGCCAGGGAGATAGCTCAGGAGCCTGACAAGTGCAAGGACCTGAGTTTGATCCCCAGTACCACGTGTGGTGCTGGCCCCAGAACCCAGCCACCAAAGGCAGACATGGTAATACACACCGTAATCCCAGTGCCAGGGAGGCTGAGACAGGAGAATCACTGTAAGTCCAAGCCGCCTAGCGAGGCCCTGTACCAAATAAATAAAGAAATGATTAGCACACCTAAATACTTAGGAAGGAAATGTCCAGTATAAGCCAAGGCCGACACACTGTGACCCAGGGTGCAGCTACTTGCCAAGTCACTTTTCATCAGAAAACAGCCACGTCTGTCTACTGCCCCCTTGTCTGAGGCTGCATTCACCATCCGACAGCAATAATAAGCAACTTCCTCAGAAACCACGCAGCACAAAGAGTCAGGAACATGCACTCTGCTCTTTTTTCAGGAAAATAAAATTATTGACTCTTGAATAAGCTATGACTGGGGCCAGGCAGGATGGCTCAGTGGTCTAAAGCTCCTGCTTAGGAAAGCGTGAGCGGCTGCAGGGACCACGGTTCAATCCCCGGCACCACATGCTGCACCAGCCCTGCCCTCAGGAGGGCTGAGCTGGCCATGAAAACAAATGAACAAAAGTTGTGAAACAAGAAAAAGATAAAATAAAATTTAAAATTCTTAAAAAAAAAATGTAAAAAATAAGCTATGATTGGTTCCTGTAGGCAAGGTTAGCTTGATGCTGAAATTAAGACATAATGCCTCAGAAGACGAGCCGGTCCCCTCCGGAAGGTCAGGGGTGCTGGAGAGCTGCGTTCTTCTCCACCCCGGCCAGGAGCCTCCTGGCTGTCCCACAGACGGGAGGGGCGGGAGGTCAAGTCCCACCGCACTTTCTAAGGCTGCAGTCAGCTGCATGCCCACAGGAGTCTCGCTCCGTAGGAAGACTGTGCAAAGCCATTGCAGCGGGCCTCTGAGCGTGTGTTTCTTCAAAACAAGTTGAAAATCGCACAAAGTTATTTCCACTTACCTAGAAGTCATTTGGATATTGTGGAAAGTCCATAACAGTATTTGGTGGCTGTTTTTCGTTTGTTTGTTTGTTTGTTTGTTTGTTTGTTTTCCTAAATTTCAAGCAGCATTCATGATACCAAGGCAAAAGAATTATACACTAGCCCTCCTGACGTAACAATGCCCGGGAGACCAGGCATCTTAATGGCCTTTCCTTTTGGACTCAGCGACATTTTATGTCTCCCTGTATTATCTGTGAGCTACAAGGGACCAATTAAAAAGGAATAAAATTAAGTCTGCCGGAGCACACCAGTTCCTTTCCCGTGGTTTTCATCCGACAGCTCCAAGTCCGCCGGCCCCGCTGCCACGGTCGCGGAGGTCTGGGCGCTGGGCCCCTCTGTCCTCATCCCCGCCTCTGCCCTCGTCCCCACAGCCTCACATCCTGTTTCCCACTCCTTCTCTTGCTTTAGCAGATGTTGCCTATTACCGCATCTGAGGGCTTCGGGTGTCTCAGTTACGGACCAAGGAAACAGACTGTGCTCCCTGCACTTCCACAGAGTCACTGCTTATTTGCCACTTGCGACACTGTGACTGTCAAAGTCCACAAAGCCCACAGCATGGGACGGACCCGTCGCTCAGGTTCAGGAGCCGTGGATCCCAGCACAGACATGCTGTGCCACCCTGTTCCACTCACCTGGCCGACTCGATCCCAGCAAACCCGCCTTGTTTCTCGGCTCTGCTGCCCACCTGGCCCTCCTCGTCTGGGTGTCAAGGCCCAGTGGAAATCAAGAGTTGAGGTCTGGATGGGTATTCTGCCACAGCTAGGTGGCAGGCTGTGCCCCCGACATCTGGGCGAGGCTGGTGGCCTTCAAGGTGGGGGACACAGAGGAGCAAGCTACAGGGTTGCTTCAGTTATGCTCAAGGCCCCGAGGAACCAGAGAAAATGCTTAGTGAGTCAGGAAGCCCGAGCTGTGAATCTTTTCGTTTCTCCTTAGCTGACAGATTCTGGGCATTATTTGCACAGTTTATCCTTCAGACTTCTCAACCATTGAAGGAGGAATGTAAAACCCACCATTATGTGGCTCATAGTATTGGTGAAAGACACAAATGAACAATGTTTGCAAAATAGGCATGCCATCAAGGTTCTACAGCGTCGTGTTTTTCGTGACGAGCCAAACGTCTCCGCCACGTCCAGGTGGCAGATGCTTGGGCAACTGCACTGCCCATCTCTGCGGGCCTCCTTTTGAAAGCAGCAGTTCATGCTTGAAATGATTCTTTATTCTTTCCTTTTACTATAACTTTATAATAAATGCATAACTTTATATATTATAATAAACATTATAACTTGTAAAAATTATTATAACTTTTTGTTGTTGTTTTGCTTTGTTTTTTTTTTTTTTTAATCAGTCTTACAAGTTTATGTCTGGTAACCTAAACACTCGCTTGAAGATAACATCATACAATAGAGCAACCATTGTTAAACTCCTATTACTTTGTTTAGTGAAATTTTGTATCGTTTCTAATGCTTTGTTTTACTGTTTTGTGTGCTCTAAAAATTAAAAAATAAGTTTCACATAAGCGAATCAAGCAAAGAATAAAGCTAAATCGAATAGCTTCAAAGATTACAAGGAGAGCTCTAAGACCAACAAAATAACAGAGGAATATTGCTTCCTTTGGCAAAAATGGAAGGTGATGGGTAAGCAATCCAAACGACTGTGACTGTTCATCACCAGAACGCAATTATCATGGGTGACCAGTGGCTGCACCTGCCTGAGCACCAGCACTCTCAGGGCCGATAAGAAAGCCAGCAGCCCGCGGAGTGCGTGACTGGGATGCTGGACGACGGGAAAGTGTGCGGCAGGAGGGGGCTCCCTCCCTGTGAGTCGAGGGCTTTGACTCTGAAGACTCAGCTTGCACTGTCAACATAGGAGGCTGGGAGACTGTATGCTGCTATTTTTGATCCAACCACATGTTGCGCTGGTGCCTGAACAAATATTCTATCCCGTTGCGTGTTTAAGACACAAAACTGGGAGGAACCAAGGTGGCTGTCCTTCCTACAGCCTCCCGCCTAGCTAAAGGCCAGGCTTTCGTTCCAGACCTGCATGTGTGAAAAGGGGATGCTCGTGATGTGAAGGAAATACGTTTGGAGACCGAGCACTCAGGCAGCGGTCGCCTCTGTGGAAGAGCCGATAGCCCGTGTTTAAGCGTCAACAGTCAGCCATAAAGGGAAGTCAGTTCTGAACATGCCGCCTAGGCACAGGGTTTCTTCCCCTTGCTCCATGCGCTAAGCACTAGTTACCAGCACCAGGCGCCCATTAACATCAATCACAGCAAGACACTTAGGCTATGCCACAAGTATGAACCCAAGGGACAAGACGTGAGATCCTTCGCCACCACAACACGCTCATCTAGAAGCACACAGTGACGAACTCTCTCCTTGCCAGGCTGCCAAAGGAGGAAAGCATGGGCTCTCACCTTGGCATGAGCACAACCCTGGAGACTTCACGGGCCTTCAGGAAAGGAAGCCCAGAGCCCTTGCCGGTTGCCGAATGCAGGCATTCAGACAATGCATGTGGTGGTTGATCTGTATGAGCCAACAAGAAACAGTGCACCCTCTGACCTGCTTTGGCTCACTAGGGAGAACCACTTCTCAACAGTAAGACCAGCTCCGTCTCACCCCACTTTTGTCTCAAAGTGATGACCTCAACTTGATGAAGTGAAGAGGGCTATGTTGTCATTTTTGTAAATAAAGAGGCTGAGGAGGTAAACTGCCCTTCTGCACGTCTTCCAGCTTATTAATGAACACTCAAATGTAGAAGTGCAAATGTCCCTCCCATCCAGTGCAGGTCCAGTGAAACTATAGAGACTTCTCAGCTACCCGTTCCAGGTGTGGAAGGAAGGCTCCCTGACCCAACGCTGCCGACAGTGATTCTGCGCCAGATGATTCTCTGCTGGAAGGTGGGAGAGGAGAGGACAGCTGTCCTGTGCAGGATGAGACATCCGGGAGAAGCTCTGGCCCTACCCGCTGAATCCCAATAGTTCTTCCCTACACGTGATGACCACAAACACCTTCAGATATCCCCAAAGTGTCCCCAAGGCTCAAGGCACACAGCTGATACTCCTGGACTGCAGCACCACGAAGGTTATCTCTTGACTTACTAACGGGGCAAGTCCATTTCTGGAACTGTAATCACAGTCTCTTAAAATTTTCATACTTGGTCATCAGAAATACTTATGATAAACTCCACTTACATAATTCCAGTTACAGTACAGTTCAGCAGAAAGTTAAAGCACTTCTTTGATAACCATTATACAATGCAGAGGAAGCTCATCGCAGAAACACGGGTAGCAGTATGGTTTCTATTCGAAAAGCAACAAAGCACTGGTGCTCTGCTAGGAAACGCGGAGTATGATACCTCGCCTCATGGCCAGCTATTCCCTACTGCTGCATTACATGGACTTGTCAAAATACTGACACTCAAGCTGTCACACCACAGTAGACAAATAAGGTAGAACCTGGGGACCCACTGGACCCCCTACATTTACAGAGAAGCCCACCAAGAAAAATCAGATATCCTAGAATGAAAGCATGTTTCTTACTACCCATGATGCCCGATGTGAGCTCCAGTCCGGGAGCCTAAGCATCTTCCGCAGCCTGTGAATCCTTCAGGAATTCTCTTCCTGACCTACCCAGGAATTGAAAAGGGCTTTTCATAAGTAATACGTGACGGAGAGTGTGTCATTCCTGACGCTGGGTGTTTTACACAGAAGTTTCACAGGCTTTGCCTAACTGAGCCCGTCTGATCACCACAGATCACCAAACTGGAAGTACCACTGATCTGCCACTTGGACCACAGTCACCACCTGAAGCTAGCAGGTGGCCGGTGTGGCACTTGCTTCCTGTGGCAGGTGTCTCTTTGCACTGTGCTATTAGCACTGGCCTGCAGTGCGGGATGGCCACATCCACCGTGAGGACTCGGTGCACAGACGCAGCACATCGTAATGCATTTTGCCCATCTCCCACCTCTCCCCTCTTCCCCTGCCTTTTCCAACTCTTGGTCCCCTTCTATTTGCAAAAGCTCTGGGGAAATCCAAATTAAATCAACATGGATATGCCACCTCAGTCCAGAAAGAGTGGTCAGCATCGAGAAGCCAAACACTAAGTTCTAGTGAGGAGATGGGGCAAAGGAGTTCTTGCACATTGTTGGTGGGAGTGTAGACTACTTCAGCCTCCATGAAAATCAGTGTGGAGACCCCTCAAAAAAATAAAAATTCCTAAAAATAAAAATTCCCTTGCCTGGGCTAGTCCTCTTCTAGATACTTTCCCAAAAGAATTAAAGTCATCGTATTACATTGACACATGCATGTCCATGTTTATATCAGCACAAATGGTAACAGTGAAATCTTAGAAACGGCTCATATACCCATCAACAGATGAGCAGATGAAGAAGGTGTGGTGTTCATATGCAACGGAATGCTACTCTGCCACTAAGAAAGATAAACTTCAGGCTGCTGTAGCTAAATGAATGTAACGTAAGACCCTGATAGTCAGTGAAATAAACCAGATATAGGAGCTTAAATATCATGTAGTTTCTCTTATGAATTGCTTCAAGATAGATGATAAGAGATAGATAGACAGAGACGGGTAGACAGACAATAGGACAGACGGATGGATAGACAGAGAACAGAAGCAAAATCAAAGATAGATAACGAGGAAGTAGAGAGATTTTTTTTAATGGATGGGAGAACCAAAGATGCAGGAAGGGAGAAAGAGAGGAGAGAAGGGAATCAGAAAAAGTCGAGACTTTTAGAAAGACTCCCTGAGTATGGATGTATGCCCTAAGAAATGCCACTCTAATTTGGGGCCAAGAACCTTCCAAGGCACACAGCAAGACGATAACATTGTTCCTTCAAGCAACACGGTGGTGCAGTGATTGGATATATACAAATAGAACATTTTAAGACAAATACCTGACACTCAAAATGAAGGAAGGAAAAGTTTTTAGCTCACAGTTACTGGAGGTTTCAGGCCATATTCAACTGGCCCAAGGCTGAGTGGAACAGGGCAGAGAGCATCCAGTTCATGGCGGTGGAACAGCAACAATCGCGACAGAGACAACTGACCAACCAGGGGCACAGAGAGCAACAGCTCTAGTCTGTCTCTCTGTTTCTCTTTAAATTACAACAGGCTCTCTGCCTTAGCCTATCCATACCTCAGGCCGCACCTATAATTCCCAGCATTACTCAGACCATAATCTCATCAGTATTAAAACATATAATCCCACTGGATCATGGATCAAGTTGCAAACTCTAGAAGTCCCTGCCCCAGGACTCATGAGGCTTTGGGGGGACAATCAGATAGAAACCATAACACCATGACACCTTGGTTTTAAATGGAGTCATTCATTCTTAACTTGAAGTTCTGTTCTTCCTGAAATACTAGTTCCAGGGAAGAAATTTTTAGGGGTCCAAAAGCAAAGAATCAGACATTTTTCAGAGGAGTAATAAGTTGCCTTTATCCAGATTGATGTTATTAAACACAAGATCCTGAGCTTCATCTCCACTCCTAGAAGAATAGTAAATGATAGCTCAGGGTCATACTCGAAAGCACTCTCTCCCAGAAGCCTTCGCCCTTGGTAGCCATCATCAAGAAAGCTGACAGTTATCTTTCTGAAAGGGGCCAGAACTGTGACCACAGAACTGGGAAGGTGGCCAGGGAAATATCAACATCATCACTGTCCCCACCACAACTCACAAAGGAGTTGCTTTAAACACTAGAATGAGATGATAACAAAGGATAGTTCAAAGCACTTCTCCAGGGCATACATGGTAGAAATTATAACGGATGATTCCAAACCTAAAATAAAGAACTGTTCCAGTATTGGTGAATTTGTAAATTATTGGCTTATGAAAAAGATTACAGTTTAGTCTACTGGAGTGGAAAACTTGACCTTAAGGGAGAAGGAAATATATGTATATTAACTTAGGAAATGTATGTCCCTATAGAGTAAAATAGTCCCGACAGCCTCAAACAAATGTCACTCTGCTAATAAATATGTTGTAACCAGATTGGCATTAATACTATAAGAAATCCCTTAATCTTCCCTGGCTTTTTATATTAAAAGGCTCACCTTCATAGGAAAAACCATGGGAACTCTGTTCAGGCTGGACATTTGCCCCCAGCGCATTTTGCAAAGAAGTCATTTGTGTGTGGAAAGACCATGTTCCAGTCAGGAGAAAGCTCCTGCATGCTTTGCAATCAAAGGGACACTTGCA
>PVJA010054419.1:0-11584 GCA_004027025.1 Myocastor coypus
TTTTTTTTTTTTTTTTGTCTTTTTGAGGCAGGGTCTCACTATGCAGTTCAGGCTGGCCTTGAGCTCACTTTTGTAGCCCAGGCTGGTCTCGAACTCACAGCGATCCTCCTGCCTCAGCCTCCTGAGTTCTGGGATTACAGGTGTGCGCCACCACGCCCGGCTGTAGTTTTCCTTATTTTAAATGTTCAAACCATTGTAGATTTGGTCAGCAGTCACCTTTTCCAGTTGGCTGCATGTGAATGGGAATCTTTTTGGAACATAAGATCTTGTGGTTAGATAGTCTGTGGGTGTGTATGTGGGAGTGAGGGGATTTTTTTTGTTTATTTTATTTTATTTTCTTGTTTCAGAACTTTTATTTTTATGGCTCAGCCTGCCCAGAGGGCAGGGCTGGCTCAGCATGTGGTACCAAGGATTGAACCATGGTCCCTGCAGCCGCTTAAGCTTACCTAAACAGGCACTTTAGACCACTGAGCCATCCTGCCGGGGCCCTGTTTTTGTTTTTGTTATTTTTTGGTGGTACCAGGGATCAAACTCAGGACCTTGTACTTGCCAGGCAAGCACTTATTCCACTGAGCTGTCTCCCTGGCCCCAAAATTTATTTTTTGGTATTTATTGCCTAGAACTGGGATAAAGTTGTATTAAAAATCGGCAAAAGTCCCTGCCTCCATAGAGCTTCTGTGTGACACTTTGATTCCTGTCCAAACCCCTGCAGATCGGTTGTGTAGGTTTCAGGGGGGGAGGAGTTTGGGGAATGGTAAAGACTTCGGGAGCGGAATCAGCATTTTGGACAGGTTAAGTGAGGTGCTGGACAGCTCCCTACTGGAGCTGCACAGCCCCACCTGATGACTCCCCTTCCTTTCTCCGTGAATAGGTGGCACAATGCAGACTCCTCTGGCCACTCCAGTGCCTGTGCTTCGGCTACCCCGTGGCCCTGATGGCTTGAGCCGAGGCTTTGCCCCTGATGGACGCAGGGCCCGCCTGAAGCCAGAAGCTCCTGGGAGCCAAGAGTGTCAAGAATCTCAGGAATCCCAGGAACAGCATGCCCGTGCCACCCTTCGGGAGCGCTACCTGCGCAGCCTGCTGGCCATGGTGGGTCACCAGGTGAGCTTCACATTGCACGAGGGTGTGCATGTGACTGCCCACTTCGGAGCCACCGACCTTGATGTGGCCAACTTCTATGTGTCACAGCTTCAGACTCCCATAGGTGTGCAGGCGGAGGCTCTGCTTCGCTGTAGTGACATTATTTCATACACCTTCAAGCCATGAAGACATTACTTCATTCCACATTTCACCTTGGGCTTTGCTGCACTATCCCAGGCTTCCTTCCAAGTGAACCTGACCAGGAACTCGGGCCAGAGGAACTCTGGACTTTCTCGGAATTCTAGCAAAGCTCCAAGCATTTGTGGCTACTGAGGACCTCCAGGGTCTACTCAGTACAACTGCACTCCCAGAAATTCTGATGCCACTGAAAAGATTGTCTTACCTCACAGAGCTCAGAACTATCCCAAATATGGGCCAGGTGCCAGTTCTTGAAGACAGGGTGGAGGGCAGGGATGAAGGAGGGCGAACTGTAGAGTGGGGAGCTATATTCAACAGATTGCAAAATTCTCCATTGCTCCCCTCTCTCCTGCTAAAGAACTAATAATCCTAGGCAACACGATTCCTCATTTTCTTTTCAAATGTCTGGCCTAGCTAGGCAACAGAGTCTTCTTTGGGAGGTAGTAGGGTGGTTCCTCGGGATCCAGATCCTGTGGGGCTGGTGAACATGGGCACATGTGCAGGGATTGCACTCTGCTGGTCTCCCACAGTGGCCAGGCCCCCTCAACTCAACCAGAGATCTAGACTCTGGTAGTTTGGGTGGGTACAGAGTGAAGCTTTCCAAGGTGAGGAGTGTGACTCAAATTGGGTCACATGGTCATACACAGGTATCCCTTCTGCTGTCCCACTGTCCGAAGGTATGGACCACACTGAGCAGGCAGCTGATTTGCCTTCTTACACGTGGAGAGAACGGTACAGCAAAAAACCAGTTAGTACTGAGTGTGAAGTTTTGCCTTATCTCCATTCCCCACTGGCTTTTATACTGTGGCTTCATTTAACTTCCCATCACTACAATCATCCACAGATGATATAAAAAATTGTTTGTGTCCCCTTTTTGGAGGACAGTCTCTTCATAGTTCAGGCTGGTCTTGAACTCATGGCGATCCTCTTGCCTTATGCTGCAGGTACCACCACATCTGACCTCTCGTCCCCTTTTCAGTCCCTTCAAGTTTAATATTTAAGGAAAGCTTTCCTGTAATAATAGAGGATGTTCTGTTGGTCATGGAAACGTGGTTGCAGGTGATGTTGAATGGGGCAAACAGTCCCAGATGCCCGACCTGTACATACACTGTGTCTCTTCTGACAAGTATCTGGCTCCACTCTAGCCTTACAGTTGCCTTGGCAACGATGTGAGTTGCTCCGCCCAGAGCCTCTTTTAAGGTTTCTATAGCAGCGTTGGAAGCTACGTGGGCCGGAAAAACATAGCGAAAGTGCTGAAGCGAATCCCGAGCAATTAAATTGCGCCCTGGGGGCGTGGCTTGCGCTCGCGCAGGTTCGTGCCTAGTTATCTACCTTCATTGCTGGGTGTTTGGATCGGCACTTTCTCTCCTTTGGGAATTCTCATAATTTTTTTGGATCAGGTTTAGGATATTCGTATTTGTTTTAATGACTTAAGTTTTAAGCAGCGTTGCCATGATACATAGAACTACTAAAAAAAAAAAAAGAACTGATGAAACTGCAGCTCGTATATTGAAGGCTAGATTAGCAAGAGGGCGGTGGATTCAGAATTCAGACGATATCCCTCGGTCAGCACACATCTGTGTGTAATCACATATTCAGTAGGGCCCCGGGGTCGGGGAGATAGCTCCGTGGCACAAGTGCCTGCCAGGCAAGTGCAAGTTCGTGAGTTCGAACCCTGGTCCCGCCAAAAAAAAAACAGAACCCCTGTCACCTTGCCTTTCAACATCTCTCCATTTCTCTACCGTCGCCAGGTGACACAGCCCAATATATATTTTCATTCTTTTCAAGTCCAGTACCTTCCTTACCACTTAGATTTGTGACGAATGTGCGGCAGTCAACATAGCGACCTAGGCGGAGACGGGGCGGGAAGCGAGCTGGTGGGGGCGGGGCTAAGATGGGGGACGGACTCGGGCTCGCGCGTGCGCGCTGCTCCGAGAGACGGCGTCTCCCTCGTCCCACCCCTTACGGTCTGCAGTTCCGGCTCTGCAGATTCGCGGCTCACGTTCTTTTTCCCATGCCTTCTTCTGTTCTTTGTTTCCTTTCTCACGTTTCACGCTACGTAACCCTACGCGAAAATAGCTTACATAGACTTTACACCTTCATTAATACGCTGCGGACTCCTTGGCCTTTAGCGAAAGTGCGTCTAGGAAAGATCACGCACGCGCGGGGCTCGGCGGAGGCGCGCTTGGGCTCCCGGCGACGACGACGAGGAGAGGGGACGGAGGCGGCGCCTGAAGCAGCGGCGGAGCCCATGCCCCGGGACGGCGGGCGGGCCCGGAGAGACGAATCCGGGGCCCGGGGCATGTCCCCGGGGCCCCCGTGAGGAGGCGGCGGCGGTGATGGAGATCCCGCCGCAGGAGGCGCCGCCCGAGCCGGGCGCCCAAGCCGGAGCCGAAGCTGAAGCTGAAGCCGAAACAGACGCTGATGCGGAGGAGGCCCCAGCTGAGGCCGGGTCTCCCAGCCCGGCATCACCCCCGGCGGACGGGCGCCTTAAGGCTGTAGCCAAGCGTGTTACATTCCCGTCGGACGAAGATATCGTGTCCGGAGCGGTGGAGCCCAAAGATCCCTGGAGACACGGTAGCTACTGTGGGGGGCGCGGGGGCGGCTCGAAAGGGATAAGAGACCAGAGGGGTCAAGGCAGGCCCGACACGGAGGTGTCATTTAGTGTATTATGCATAATGTTGCTTTAAGGACACAATGGTCCGTTTAGATTTGGAGGCTTTTTAAAAAGGGGTGGCTGTAGGTTTGGGAAGGTGGGAAGTATTGGGTTTCTGGGCCCCTGCTGGCACGCTGCGGAAGATCGTTTCAGGAATTAAAACGATGGGCAGTTAAAAGTTGGGATGGTTTGCAAGGTTGGGAGGGTTGGCAGCCTTTGAGTTTATAGCTCCCCTGAAGAAGGAAAGAGTGCAGTTGAAGAGGAAGAGTGGGTCAACACTGGCCCAGAAAGGATCGTCGGGCGAATTTAATAGGCCTGTAGAATTGTCACAAGGTAAAGTCGGATGCTTCGGAACGAGGGGTGGCCTTGCAGATCATTTTCTTGGTTGAAAGGAGGAAGGATAAACCTGGGCAGTGGCTGTGGAGGAATTGTTACATCCTGAGTTTGGAAGAGGGGGTCAGATATTCCAGAAAGGCGCAGAGCCTGGTCGTTTAGCTGTTGGGGGAGCTAATCTTGGGCAGTGGTAGATATTGGAATGAAAAGAAAGTTCACCGCCTGCCCCTCCCCATCAAGGGAAGCAGAGGATTGTCCATGATTCAGTAGCAGAGGAACTTTGGGGCCTGTCTACAGAAGGATCCCCTTTTTCTTTCCTGGAAACAAGTTAGGGAATGATTTTAAGTTAGGAATCGGTTTTTGGTCAGTAGGAAGGGAGAGCATTGGAGTGGGGGTCCTGCATTGGGAGATGGGCCCGAAGTACATGGGTTCTAGGCTCCCTACAGAGGATTGGGCCAGTGTTGGAGGGGAAAGGGCAGCCAGAAGGGTGTGTAGGGCCACAGAGCCAGGAGCTTGGAGAGGTGCCGGGGGATGGACAGCTGCTCTGAGCCTCCCTCTGTGTGGGAGAGCCTGTCAGTTTGGCTGGAACAGAACCTGTGAAGAGAGGGCACCAGCTGGCCATGGTCCTACAGAAAGTGATCTCCTGGGCCCAGGCACAGGGAGGTACTGTTGCCAATCAGTGGGCATTGGAGGAATTGCTTGCTTTGATGTGAGGGTGGAAAATGTGGTTTCGGGAGGCTGAACACACTAGAGCTTCCCACACATGCCAGTTTGGCTCATTGTTGTTAAAGAGAGAATGGTTAATTTAAGACTCCCAGCCTTGGGACTTGGACTCCAGACCTCAGGGCTAGGTGGTCAGTTTGGGGTGGGTTGGTGCTGGGTCTTGGAATGGAAAAGCCAGAATGGGCTTTGGCTGCAGTTTGGTGTCCATTCCACGGAGTTAAGTGGTGGAAGGTAAAAGGCCTGGTGAGGTATTAGTGGAGCTGGGTGGTTAAAAGTAGAGCTGTAGGTCGAGTCCTGACCCTTTTGGACCTAATTTGTAACATCAGGGTGGTTATCTAAGTGCCTCAAGACTCAGTTTTCCTATCCATAAAGTTGGTGGAAGTACCCATAGCACAGGGTTTATAAGAAGAAGTGGAATTGAGTATGAAAAACATGAAGGCCAGGGTGAGCCTTCATGGAGCCGTTTCTAAGCTAGGTTGGTTGTTTTAGAGGCCAGCAGAGATGGATGGTGGTGGCTGGTTTGTGGGCTAGAGAGTCAGTGATGAGCATGGTTGGAGAGTTTGTCATAGGTTGTGGGTCAAATTTCTGGTCTGCAGGTTTCTGGAAGAGATCAGACTTTGTGGAAGCTGTCCATTTGTAAGCCCTGTCCATCCGTCCTTCCTTCCTTCCTTTCTTTCTGGTATCAGGGATCAAACTCAGGACCTCATACTTGCCAGGCAAACGATTATGCCACTATTTTCCTGGCACCTCCTGTTTTGTTTTTGTGCAAGCAAAGGTGCTTATTTCTTAGTTGTAGGAATTAGACTAGACAGTCCTTGTTGTGTCTTGCCTCATAAGGGGCAGGTGTCTTCCTGAGATCAGTGTTTGCTGTTGTTTCTCATGAGTGGTCCTGGAGAAGCAGGGAAACAGTTTGAGGGAAGGAAGATGTCATCTCCAGGGTCTATCTCAGTGGGGTTCTGGAGGGGTGCTGGTTGGGGAACAGATTAGGTAGGGATTCCTGGTTTGGGGAGTTTCTTTTTTTTCCTAACTTTATGTATGTATGTACGTATGTATGTATGTATGTGTGTATGTTATGGCCAGCTCAACCTGCCCAGGGAGTGGGGCTGGCACAGCATGTGGTGTCAGGGATTGAACCATGATCCCTGTTGTTGCCTAAGCAGGCAGGTGCTTTAGACTGCTGAGCTACCTTGCCAGCCCCAAGGGTTGGGGAGTTTGCTTGGAGCTTAAGAGAGGGTTAAGAAGGCCTGGGTTTACCCTCAGGAGGAGTGGGGTACCACAGGTGGGGGTGATGGTGTGAACCAGATCGAAGAGTGGGCCCCTACTGCTTGGTGGACAAGAATTCGAGGACTTGGCCTGGTAGTGAGGGAGTTGGGTGATCTTTATCCTGGGGTGGGAGTCTTTCAATCAGCAATTTTAGACAGTGGGATTTTCAGGGCAGAAAACCAAGAGGGCCTGGCAACACACAGGAACAGGTGACAGCTTTTGTGGAGGGCGGATGGTGGGGTGTTGAGTGGAGTTGCAGGTGGAGAACTCACCAGGGGAGGACAGGAAGTGA
Organism: Myocastor coypus; assembly: GCA_004027025.1. Lineage (NCBI taxonomy): Eukaryota > Metazoa > Chordata > Mammalia > Rodentia > Myocastoridae > Myocastor > Myocastor coypus. The sequence continues at coordinate 6,546 of PVJA010054419.1, forward strand.
GATATAGAAGGCTGATCCTGGCCCAGCTGTGAGCTGCAGGGGCTGGGTTGAGCTCAAGGCTGCAGGGAGCAGTTGATCCAGAACAAGGGTGGGAAGTTGGTTGGTCTTCAATCCCAGGAGCACACGGAGGAATTGGAGTTGAGGGCTCAGCAGAAGGGCTGATGAAGGAGTCTGTCTAGGCCCTGGAATCTGACTGGGTGGCGCGACCTCAGCCCAGGCCAAGAGGTGACAGGAGCTGATCCATCTCAACTGAGGGAGACTCAGTCGTATCGAAACTATTGTGCGTCTTGGCAGAGGTGGAGGTGGAGCAGTTGCCTAGGTTGGGAGGTGCTGGAGGGGCTCAGCCCCCCACATGCCAGAGTTCCAGCACCGGGGGCCTGCCTGCTGTCCTCACATTTTGTTGTCTGCTCTCCTAAATGCCCCCTCTGTGGGGGCAAGAGAGAGATGATCTGAGTCCATCCCTGTCTCTCTGTCCCCTCTCTTCCCCACATCCAGGAGCCATCTAGTAGGATGAGACAGAGGGGGTCTAGCTGCCTGGGAGGGGAGGCCTATAGGCCAGCGCTGACCACATGGGCTCTGGCTTCTTGTTGGGCATTGTTTGTTGTCCTCTGTAAAGAGGGCTGGCATCTTTGCCCTGAAGACCAGCCAGACTGAGAGGAGGGGTGGCCAAAGGGGCAGAGAGCCAGAGCAAGGTGTGTGGGAAGGAAGTGAAGCTGGGTGAGGAGGCGGGTGGAAGTCGTGAGTGGAAGAGTCTGCTTCGGGGCTGCCAGGCTGGCACGTGGGAGCCAGGGAGAGGGGCGCTGGCCAGCTGTACCCCACCATGAGAGGCAGAAGCCCTGGCCCCCAGCTCTTTCAAGAAACACGGCTGACATCAAGCCGGGAACCATTTCAGACCTCACTACAGGAATAACTGGAGGCTCTGCCGGCCTCCTGCACAGCTCTGCAGCTGTGCTGTGAGAGGTTTGCAGGACCAGCATGTGAGAGGAACTTGTGATTAGGGCACATGATTCCCCAAGACTTGTCCTCCACCCTCCCTAGCTGCCCAGGAGCCACTTCAAGCTCCTTGATCAGCAGTCCTGGGGTGTGGCTGGGTTTCCCACTCTCCTGTGATGCAATCTTCTCTGGCTCCCTGAATTTGGGGTGCGGGGCAATGTCACCATCTTTTTCAAGGGCAGATCTCAGGGTGGAAAGGCCATACTCTCTGTTCTCATTGAAACCTGCACTGCACATTCAGTCCTGAAACTGGTTTGACAGGTAGAAGCGCATCTGTCAAAAGTGCCGAGGCCCTGGTTAAAAGCATTGGCTGGTTTGGCACGAGTGGTGGCGTTACTGGGGAGCAGGGAGTGGGGTCGAGGGGATGGTTCTGATTTCATCTTGGCTGAGCCTCCCTTCTGCCGCTGGAGTTGGCAGAGGTGTGACTTCAGCCGAGTTCTCTCTGGGCCTGGCATTTCTGTCTGTAAGATGCAGCTGACAGTGTATGCATTTCTGGGGATGGTGGTGCAGACTGTGAGGGACACAGGGCCTGAGCCATTGCCTGCACCAGCAGGCGCCTCCTGTTGGCTCCTGCCACAGTTCTGCCCTGCCCACGGCCCTGCTGGCGGTACCTCAGCTTCCGCTTGCCCTTGCCCCTGTCTTCCTTTCTGTCCTGCTGTCCCTCAGGCCCACTCCTCAAGCTTAGTGCTGGAGCCCCAGGGGAAGCCATGGACTCAAGCCCTGACTCTGTCTCTGCTACCAGCTGGCTGACCGTAGGCAAGTTGCTCAGCCTCTCTGAGCTAAAGCTAAATCAGCATATGTTGGCTGCTAGTCTGAGAGGCAGTCAGGGTACCAGGATTCCAGGCTAGAAGGATTGGCCCAGCTTTCTGTGCAGCTCGTGACTGGAGAGAGTGGCCCAGCCACCCCAGCCTCTGCTGTGGGGCCATGGTCAGGTGCCAGTGCTGGTGTTCGTGCCTGGCTCTGCCACTCCTGGTGCCAGCACACCTGGGCGGAATGCCCAGGTTCTTGTGCCTCTGGGTCTTGGCTTGTGTTTGCCTGGCATCTTTAATGCTGGGACAGAGGCCACATGCAAGTTACCTCTCTGACCTTCCTGCCTTGCAGGGTGAATTTCAGTGAAAGTGAGGTTTTCCTTGGATCAAATGCCCCATGGTGGTATTTGGGAAAACATCTTAGGGGTAGCAAGTTGAGTGAGCATTAGGACAGAGACTGGTCCTCAAGTCTCCAGGCAAGCTGTGCATCTGTCCTGGGTCCAGAAAGCACCTAGTGTGGGTGTGGTGAGCAGTGATGAGTGAGTGCTAGAAGCACCAGAACAGGTGCTTCTGCAAGTGAGGAACCTTCTGTTAGTCTTCTTGGGCATCGGCTCTTGGGGCCACAGGCCCTATCTGCACTGGTGGCTGCCTGATTGCCCTGGGAGTGGGGGCTATGAATTTGCTGGAAAAGCTCCCCTTCCCCTCTGACAGCTGGCATGCCTGTCCCTGTGCCTGGGACCTCTTCTTAGCTCAGCCACTTTGGCACCATGTCTGCCAGACCTCAGTTCCTGGGTGGCTGGTTTGGCCTGTCTGAGCTGAGGCTAGGGAAGCAGCGTGCCACAGGAGGGCGCGGGGCTTGGTGATCTTAGCGGCCTGCTCTCTGGGCCATCTTGTTGGCCCTGCCTAAGTATTGTACTGTCTCACTTTTTAAAAAAGTGTTATTATTATTACTTTTTTTTTTTTTTTTTGCAGTACCAGGGATTGAACTCAGGCCCTTGTGCTTTCCAGGCAAGAGCTTACTCTACTGAGCTATCTCCCTAGCCCCATGTTCTGTCTCACTTAATCTCACCACTACCCTGGCAGGCAGATGCTATCCACTGTAATTTGTATGGGAGGAGATGGAGGAAGGCAGAAGTAAAGGAACTTTGCTAAAGTCACACAACCACCAGTAAGAGGCCAGGCTGGAATTCAGGCCTGGGCAGTATGGCCTAGAATCTGTTCTCGCTGTCTGTGGAGCTTGGGCAGCATGCACTCAGCTCAGTGTGCCATGTGGTTTATCCCCATTCACCATAATCCTTTGTAAAGTGGAGTTGGCAGGGTAGAGCTGACGGCCAGGCCCGTAAGCGTTCGGGAGGGCTCACTGGTCGCCGGCAGCTCCAGAGTCCCAGCAGGGCATGCACCTTCTCCATCTGGTGCTTATTCTGAAGATCGGCCCTGGAACGTTTTCTGATTCTTCTAGTGTTACGCAGTGGCACACATCCTTGCTGGACCAGTGACTTGGTAACCTGAGCAATACGTGCTGGGTGTTAAGGGCTGGGGTAGAAGACAGAGCAGTCCCTGCCTCTGGAGGTCACAGACTGAGGGAGACAGCAATAACAGTTTTTGTCAGGCCAGGGTGTGTGCAGGCAAAGGCAGGGAGGGTGTCTGATAAGGAAGTCACGGGAGTCACCAGGTGAAGGACAGCTTGCAGTGTTCAGAGGGAGCGGGGACTCACAGGATAGGAGCAGATAAGGAGCAGGGGTAGGACCAGGGCTTAGAGGCTGGAGAGGGCTGGAGAGTCACCTGCAGCTGGGGGCACGCTAGGCTTTTTTTTTTTTCCTCCACTGAGGCTTGGACTCAGGGCCTTTACACTGAGCTACATTCCCAGCCCCTTTTGATATTTTGTTTCATTTTATTTTTTACTTTGTGAAGACAGAAATCACTAAATCACTAGGTTAACCAGGCTGGGGCTGAACCTGTAGCCCTGCTGCCTCAGCCTTGAGTGTAGATTTACAGGTATATGCTGCCTCCCATGTGGCTTGAGAAGTGTTTTAAACACAACCCAAGGAACCAGGTGGCACGAAGGGGGGGGGGTGGCTTAAGCCTATAGGCCAGTGGTTCTCAACCTTTCTAATGCCGTGACCCCATGTTGTGGTGACCCCAAACCAAAAAATAATTTTGGTGGCTACTTCAAAACTATAATTTTGCTAGTTACGATTTGGAATGGCTTTAGGTGACCCCTGTGTTTTGGTCATTTGACCCACCCCCACCCCTGCCAGGGTTGAGACCCACAGGTTACGAACCGCTGCTATAGGGCCCGGCGAGATGGCTCAGTGGTCTAAAGCCCCTGCTTGGGAAAGCTTGGGTGGCTTCAGGGACTGCGGTTCGATCCCCAGCACCACATGCTGCGCCAACCCTGCCGTCGGTGCGGGCTGAGCCGGCCATAAAAATGAGTGAATAAACAAAGGTTCTGAAACAAGAAAAAGAAAGAAAGAAAGAAAGAAAGAAAGAAAGAAAGAAAGAAAGAAAGAAAGAAGAAAGAAAGAAAGAAAGAAAGAAAGAAAGAAAGAAAGAAAGAAAGAAAGAAAGAACCGCTGCTATAGGTACTAGGCTCTACAGGGCCTCAAAGCGGCCAGCAGCTGACATTTGACTTTACTGGTTTCATTATCAAATTTATGGGAGTCTTCTTCCCTCCCCCAGGTTTATCACAGCAGTGGTGTTGGTAAAACCTCTTGGGGTACAGTGCCCCCTAGCTGTTCCCTTCTGGATCCCTGAGCCCCTCCCCTCCTTACCTCTTGGTTTAGGCTTGGCATGCCCAGCACTTCAGCCCTTGGGTGGGTGGGCAGGCTCGCACCCCGAGTGGGACCTCTTCAGGTAACCACCACTACAGTCACTTCTGTGTGCCCAGGCTCTTAAGGTCCTAACATCGTCTAGGTACCCTGTCCCTCCTAAGATCTAGAACAGGTCTGCCATAAGTTCTCCAGCAGGAGGCTAGGGAACCCTTAGAAGGTCTTGTTCCTGTACCTTGAAAATTGTAAGTTGACAGTGGTAGTGCATATCTGTAAACCCACCACACTGGGAGGCTGAGGCAGGAAAACCCCAAGCTCAGGCTCAGGCTGGGCCATTTGGTGACTGATAAGCCAGACCCTCAAAGCAAATTAAAGAAGACTACTGATACGGCTCAGTGTGAGGAATTCAGTTCCCAGGGCTGCATCCTGCTAGAAGTATTGTAGTAACGCTTGGACGGCACAGAGCCCAAGCAGAGATTGGTCTAATCTTTTTTTTTTTTTTTTTTTTTTTTTTTTTTTTTTTTTTTTT
>PVJA010054420.1:0-11588 GCA_004027025.1 Myocastor coypus
TTTTTTTTTTTTTTTTGTCTTTTTGAGACAGGGTCTCGCTATGCAGTTGAGGCTGGTCCTGCGCTCACTTTTGTAGCCCAGGCTGGTCTCGAACTCGCACCAATCCTCCTGCCTCAGCCTCCCAAGTGCTGGGATTACAGGCGTGAGCCACCACGCCCGGCTATTAAAGTCATTTTTGAACATCTAAGAAGAAAGGGAAAGCTATTTACTTAATTGTCCATTGCCCTTCTGTATCTACAGTAAGGCCTTATCTTGACGTTCTTTATTCTGCTGTGATTATCCTTAAATAAAATTTAGTTTGTTTTAAATTTTTTTAAATGGAATATTTGAGGGCAGTAATATTAGAAAAATTAATAGATTAATTGAAAAATACATACTAAGGTGGTAAGAAACTCCATGAATTATGTGTTTTATCATTCTTCCATGTAGACTAAAACCATATAATTGGTGCTTGGTTCTTTGTGTCTCAGACTCCACAGGTGATCCCTAAGTGAGTCCTATCGTTTTCTCCTCAAAATGTATCGGGCGTCTAACCTGTTCTTAGCATCTGCAGTACACTCCCACCCCGTTCCTAGCTTGTGACTGGCTCACCAGGATTGTGCCCGTTACTTCCTACTAGGTCTCCTCACCACCCCATCTGTCTGTCCTCAGTGACAGCCTCCGGTGTGTTCCACATCACAATTTGAAATGTGAAGCAGATGGGTCACGTTATTTCTTGGCTCGCAGCCTCCGGTGAGCCCTAGGTTCCTGGAATAAAAGCCACAGTTGTTACTGTAATCAGCAAAGCTGTGCATGTCCCGTCCCTGCCTTCCTTACTTCGGAACCTTGTCTTCCACCACTCTTCCACTCTGGATTCCCTGTGCTCCTCTCTAGCGCTCTCCCGTGATGGTCTTTCCCCCAGATATCTATATATTACTCATTCCTGTATTTCTTCCAGTTCTCAAATGTTGTCCTCACTGTGAGGCCTCCCCTGCAGCCCTCTGGCATTCCTCCCCAGTTGCATCTTCCCCATGACCCTAATTTTTATCTAACTTCATCAGTATTCGTCTCTCCTATGTATCATAACTGGCATGAGTGTGGAGATGTTTGTTTTATATGTGCTGTGCGTTTAGTATCTAGAGCATTGCACTTGACAATTGTAACATCTACCTTGTGGGTACTTACAGGTGTTTATTAAAGGATCCTGTGATTAGACTAATTATAGTTCATAAATTTTGCTATTACTAAGCTTTTGTGAATTATTCTGCAATTTCTTCTGTACTAGGCAGTATCAAAGATAAACTGTCCCATTTTCCTCAACCATGCAGGCCTGTTCTATAAGCATCCATACGTTCCTATCACTCTTATTTATGTTTTATTTTTTGGCAGGACCAGAGTTGGAACTCACAACCTTGCACTTGCTGGGCAGGCACTTGTGCCATGGAGCTATCTCCCCAGCCCTCCCTATCACTCTTTAATTCTATTGGTTTGTTCTCTGTGTCCAGTCTCATTGAAAAGACCATTATATAATTCCATCTCAGCATAAATCTCACCTTCCCAAAATTTTATCAACTCCCCAATAGAGATGGTTCTCCCATTTTCACAGTGTGGAATCTGCCTCATTTTCAGTTCTCATTATTTTCTTTCACTGCTTATAGAAATAACAATACAATAATAGTTATAATCATTATTTTAATTTTAAATATTTAAATGTTACTATGATAGTTTTCTTATTTACACTGTTTCTTTTGCATGCTGGAGATGAAACCCAGAGCCTCATGAATGCTAGGCCATGTTCTCTCTTATATTTCTCCCTGCATTCTTCACTTACTTATCTTCTGGCTTTGTCTGTTCCATTTGCTCAATGTCCATCTTAATAAATTTCCTGGCTTCCATTACCACAGCCCTCTGTACCATTCTCTTGTGCTAAAAGGAAGTCCTTCATATCCCTAATCTTTTTTTGATTACTTTGAATTCTTCAAGAATATGGCAGCATTCCTCTGTGGTTGCCCTAAACATCTTTTCATGTAGGATTATAAACTGGAAGGGGTCAGTTAGTCATAGGTCAGTCTCTAGGCCATTGATGCCACTTTATATTAAATGAGTTTTTGTTATAGTTCAAAATTCAGTCCCTTTTGGTAGCATTTAATTTTATTTCTTTAGAAGTTTTGGTACAAAGTAGACCTTCAGTATATTCAGGAAAGGCCTTCTGCTTTTTCAGTTAGAATGCTGTGTGGTATGGGAGTCAGTCAGATAAATCCCTTAAAAAAGTTATTTAAGAAATTAAAGTAAAAGGGGCCTGGTGGGATGGCTCAGTGGTCTAAAGCGCCTGCTTGGGAAAGCTTGGGCGGCTTCAGGGACAGCGGTTTGATCCCCGGCACCACATGCTGCGCCAGCCCTGCCCTCAGAGCGGGCTGAGCCGGCCATAAAAATGAGTGAATAAACAAATAAAGGTTCTGAAACAAGAAAAAAAAAAAAAGAAAGAAATTAAAATAAAAGAGTTGCCACAACTAATATCTAAAATTCTTTTCTTAACTCTGGGAAACTCACCTAACCTCATCAACTCTAAATAGGATGATGCCTAATCAGTTAGTCTAATAAGACAAATTTGTCTAAGTTTTTTGAGTCCTACAAGTAAAGAGTCCATGTTATTCATTTAAACTTGTGCTTTTTTTTAAAGGGTAATTTATAAATATTAAAAACCTCTTCTAGGATGTTTGCTTTCTCTAAATGTGTCATCTTACAGCCGGGTGTGGTGGTGCACGCCTATAATCCTAGCACTTGGGAGGCTGGCTGAGGCAGGAGGATCAGTGTGAGTTCAAGACCAGCCTGGGCTACAAAAGTGAGCTCAAGGCCAGCCTGAGCTAACCGCACAGTGAGACCCTGTCTCAAAAAGACAAAAAAATTTAAAAAATAAATAAATGTGTCATCTCTCATCTATTTTTATCTTGTGTTTTTAGATTAACAAAAGCAGCGGCATTGTAGAAGCATCACGGATCATGAATTTGTACCAGTTTATTCAGCTTTATAAAGACATCACAAGTCAAGCAGCAGGAGTGTTAGCTCAGAGCTCCACCTCTGAAGAGCCTGGTGAAAACTCATCCTCGGTGACATCTTGTCAGGCTAGCCTTTGGATGGGAAGGTATGCATACACACATAATTGCCGTGTTTCTCTTACTTTGCAATACACAGACCATGCAAGCTCATTCATATTTTTGCTGGTGCTCTGCATAACACTCTAAATCTTTTTCTCAGTTGGTATTATATACCAAATCAAGTTTTGGGTTACTCTGTCCTTCCACTTATTTTATAGTGTTAAACTGAAACTAAATTAAGTGATTCATACCAGGTAATGTTTCTTTCAACCCAGTCTCCAGAATCTACTCTTATGCTCTACATGCTTGTCATTAATGGCAAAGAAGAGCTTAACAATTCCCTTGTAATAGGTATCTGTGTTCTTAGACACTCAAAGTCCTGAAGGAATTAGGTTGGAAGATTAAATTTTTTTAAATATTGACTTTAGGACTTGGCAGTTCATTCAGGAATCATAATAAGTTCACACATTCCATATATTCAGTTGTCAGAAGAATGTAAAATCAGCCAGTTTCTGGGATGGCACTTATTTGCTCACACTTAGTATACTATATGATGGTCCTAGCTCAGTGGTTCTCAACCTGTGGGTCACGACCCTGGCGGGAGGTCAAACAACCAAAACACAGGAGTCACTTAAAGCCATCAAAAATCATAACTGTAGCAAAATTACAGTTTTGAAGTAGCCACCAAAATTATTTTTTGGTTTGGTGTCAACACAACATGAGGAACTATATTGTGGAGTCACAGCATTAGAAAGGTTGAGAACCACTGTTCTAGCTGAACTTTCTTTTCTTTCTCTATTACGCTTTTTGGCATATGAAAACTTACCTGTTACCATTTGACAATCTCGGCCATAATTTAAACTTGTAAATACCTCACTGGTAAAAGCATGTCCAAACCTGTTGACATGCCGTCTTTATTGTTGACATTCTGTCTTTATTGTTATTTTGGGTAGATAGCAGAAGTCTATGCTTAAAAAAAAAAAAAAAAAGAAAGAAAGAAAATGTTATTGTAAAGTTAAAGTGTTTAATAAGAATTTCTTTTATTTTAATTGCATTTTCTGATCCATTCTTAACCATCTGGCTTCTAAACACTATTAGTAGTTGAATTGCATTTTTCATTTATTTCCTATTTAATTTTAATATATTTTAAAGATTTGGGCTATACAAGTGCTACTGATGGGCCAAATGAATCTTACAACATTGTAGGTCGTGTTTAGGCTTATTATTGCTTTACTCTGTAAAGTTGATCTTTGAGATTAGAATCTGATTTAATTGATGAGGCATCATCCTATTTAGAGTTGATGAGGTTAGTTGACTTTCCTAGAGTTAAGAAATGAATTTTAGAGATTACTTTTTCTAATCCCTCTTCAGAATGGTGATTTTTTTAAAAAAGTGTTTTAAAAATGGGATTGTGTATACCCATATACATAAGCCACATGCTTGCAAAAAGTCCTTGTTGCAGTCATTTTAATGAAGGAGGTGAAAGTGTCAACCTTTTCATGTGCCCCTGGCTGAAACTCAAGCCTGTTAAGGCTGCACCTTGACTTCATAGTTTCAGTTTATAGTGCTACCCAGATATACTGGTTCATAGAAAAAGACCTTACAAGTCAAAGAGACTCCTAAGGGGCTTTTATGTACTAGAGCTTTATATCTGATGTGTAATTTGATTAATGGTTTGCATTTATTGAGTACTTATAGGATATTAGAATTGGATTCAGTGTTATGCATGTATAAAGTCAATAAATCTTATTCGTAACCTCACGCAAGTTCAATTATTGGCCCACATAAGATGAAGAAACAGGTTTAGGCAAATAAATGCCTTGATTAGAAATTGACTTAGCAAATTCAATTTAGAATAGAAGGACTCTATAGTCTTAAGACTTTCTGACATGTTGTGGTTTAGATCTAAAATGCCCTCCAGAAGTCTCACGTGTGCAACAGTGGGGCTTTAGGAAGGTTTTTGGGCAGTGGGGTTGCTAGGCCCAAACACTGATGGTTCAAGGCTGAGTGTGCTGTTAGGAATTAGAATCTGCTTGGAGGTGGGACCCAAAGCCATTCCCTCAGGACGAGAAAGGTATCCCCACCTCCTCCTCTCTTTTCTCTCTTCAGCTTCCTGCCTGCCATGAGATGAGTAGGTATAATGTTCACAGATGTTTTGTCAGCAACATGCATGACCTCTAGTCCATGCCAGTAGAATCCTTGCTCCAACTGAAACCTCGTGAGCCTGAGTTTCACTGTCCTCATTTACATTATCATTTGGGTCTTCTAAAGGCTGACCACATCACACATAAGGCTCTGCTTGCAGCCTGCCAGGGCTTCTCTAGCCCGCATCTCCGGACTTTTCAAAACTGCACCCCATGATCAAGTGCAGTACAGCAACACCGCTCTGGCACCAACTTTCTGTATTGGTCAGCTTCTCATTGCTGTGAGCAGAGTGCCCATACACACAGCCCAAGAAAGGAAGGATCTATTTGATTTGCAGATTCAGAGGGTTCAATCTGTGGGTGGCTGGGAAGGCAGGAATGGCATGGTAGAAGGGCACGGGAGAGCAGCACTGCTCACTTCATGTCGTCCAGGGAGCGAGTGGTACCTAGGCAGAAATCTCCTGATAGAGGCGCAGGCATGCCTCTGTCCTTCGTTGTGTACCCCCAGCCAGCCTTCCTGCGATACTGTTTCATGAACGTTTCCTTTCTCCTCATTAAACACCGATTCTAGTTTGTTTGTAGAGCAAGATCATGCTTTGGCATTCAGGGATCAGATGTCTTTTCTTTCAGTGTCCTGTCCCACCCTCAGCATGTCACTCTCCTGGCTACACTACACAGTTGCATACACATTCCTTTGCCCCTACCTCCACAGCTTTGTCATTTTTCTTTCTCATCCTTCTGAAAAATACTCTTTTTTACTTAGCAATCACTATATGAAATACCACTTGAAATTTATATTGTTATATGCTCAGGTCAGTACATTTTAAAGTACTATTATAGTCTTACATGCAGAGCTGTAAGAACAACAAGGAATAAAAAATATTTTTATGTGGGTGACAGCCTGCTGGGGGGGGGCTCCTATTCCTCTCTCAGACAGGAACTTTCTTTCTCCCAATAAATCTATTCTCATAACCAAAAAGAATAAAAAGAAACATATCTTGTCAGACATTGCCCTTTCCCTTAAGGCACTTTCAGTTTAGTAGCTATACTTTGAAGTATTTTTTGTAATTATAAAAGTAATAGTGCTTCTAAAGGAAAACCTTAAAAAATAATGGAAAAGCACAAAAGATAACAAATGAAAAATTATTTCAAGAAATGTTTATTGAGACTCTGCTAAAGATTTTTTTCTTCAAAGAACTATGCAGTTTTTACATCATTTGATTTTGGAGACAGAAGTAAAATAGATGTTTTAAGCCAAGGTACTGAGATTAACCTTTACTAAATGAAGAAGGTACTCTTGGGACAGAAAACCATGTATGTGCAAGGGCATGTGGCTCCCTGGGGAACTCTTGAGTTGTAGCTAGAGAAGGTCCAATATGGCTTTTCTTCTCAAAAAAGGTGAAAGCGCTGCTTTAGGAGACTTGGCTTCCTAACCCTGTGGTGTTTTCCTCAGGCCTGATACTTAAAGCTGTCTTGTTCGTTTTTGAACCCACTGTCAATTTCAGCATTATAAGGCCCTGATACAAGGTCTTTACCTTAGGCCACATTCACATACACAGCACATGCCATATTGTGATAAAATTAGATGATGGTTGAGTCATTTGTATAAATTCAGTATGATTAAAATTGGCTGTTATTTCCAAAAAAAGCCAAACATTTCCAGCTCTTGTCCATATTTTAACAAACACAGGACCTATCTTTTACCCAATCTTTACAAAATTTATGTCCTTAGCACTTGCTCATCCCTAAAAGATGTCAGTTTTAGTTTGACAAAATTAACTTTGTGCGTACATTGTATTGTGCTTTATACTATGGGAGTTTAGTAATTTTTTTTAAGACAAGGAAGCAGAAAGCATATGGACAGAGAGTGCCATTGTTCTTGCTTTGCGCTCCCACTGCAGGGTGAAGCAGCTGACGGACGAGGAGGAGTGCTGCATCTGCATGGACGGGCGGGCCGACCTCATCCTGCCTTGTGCGCACAGCTTCTGCCAGAAATGCATTGATAAGTGGTACGTGAGGCGCGGCCTTCGGGGAGAGGCTGAAGCCAGGTGGGGCGGTGTGCATGAATATGTTTGAGAAGTGCAGAATACTGTGGTAGGTTTAAGAGACTTGTTTTCTTTAGCACTCTGAACTTTATGATGTACTTCCTACAGATTAAAACTACTTATTTATTTTTATGCCTAAAACTTAAAGATGTGGAGAGTATAACTTGCTTTGATACTTTCCTTGTAAGATTTGTGCGTGATTTGAATCGGCATCAGATGCTTTTTTTTTTTTCTTTCTCATTTTCACATTTATTCTCTGGGTTTATAATGATTAAATGTTTGAATATTGGATCTAGGGACATTTTAGATAGCTGATTAAGCTTATTGTTTTACAAAATAAAAATTGAAGGTAATTATACTTAAAACAGTCTGAGGTATAATTTTATTTATGTACTTATTTATTCGTTTACTTCTGGTACTGGGGATTGAACGCTTGCCTTCCCCACAGGTTTCATCCTTAGCCCTTTTGGCTTTGAGACAGGGTCTCACTGAGTTGCTCTGAGGCCTGGGCAGGGCTGCACCTTCCCATCTTTCTCCTTCAGCCTCCCAGAGTGTGTGAGTTCCAGGCATGAACCATCGTACCTGGCCTACAGTACAGTCAGCTCTTCACCCGTCCGTACACACCCAGACAAGCCATCACTACCAAGATAATGTACAGATCCATTGCCCCAGTCTACCTTGTGCCCCATTATAAAGCCTCCTCCCCACTCTTACACCTCTCCCCTTCCAGTTCCCTGGCAAGTGATCTTTCAGTTCCTAAAAATATTTTTTAGTTTCTAGAATTTTCATAATTGGAGTCATACAGTATATACTATGTGGGGAGGGAAGTATCTAGCTTTTTCCATTCCTTATCATTGAGATTAGGCAACTGTAGTTAGGGAAAGTGTCAAAAGTTCCTATAAAGGCTGTATCAGACAAATGCATTTATGGACATATATTTTTATTTTGAGGAGGGTAAATATCTAGATGTTAGAGGGCTAGGTCATATACAAGGTTTGTGTTGTAACATTTTAAGAAATGTCCATTTTCCAAAGTAGTCATGCCTTTTTAAACTACTGTCAGCACTGCATGAGACATCCAGCTGTTTACATCTTTGTCAGTATTTGATGTGGTCAGTCTGTAATTTTAGCCATTCCAATTAGCTGTATAGCACTACCTCATCATCGATCTCTCTACTGACAGAAAAAGCTCAACAGCTTTCTGTGTGCTAATTCACTGTTTGAACATCTTCAAAGTGTCCATCCAATCTTTGCCCCATTTTTGGGAATTTTAATCATTCTTTTTATATATTCCTGTTACTTGTGCTTTATCAGCTTCACTGTATGATTTGCACATATTTTCTCTCACTCTGGCTTGGGTTTTCTTCTCCTAAGGACATCTTTCAAAGAGCAGAAATCTTTCATTCTTATGAGGTCCAATTTATGAATTTGGATTTAGTGTAATTATCTATGAACTGTAATTCAAGAATACAAAAGATACTTCTAAAAGTTTTCTACATTTTTGCTCCTGCATTTAGATCTGTGGTCCCCTTGAGCTGGTTTGTGTTTTCTTCACTGACTTGTCTCTGCCCATTTGCTGTAAATCAGTTGTCCAAGTATAGATCTGTTTTTAGAGTTGTCTGTTTCATGCCATGTTACCATGACCAGGATTTGGCTTAGTCACTTTTCTTGCTGAGACAAAATACCCAGTATCCTAAGATAAAAAAGCGGGGCTGGGGAGATAGCTCGGTAAATAAGTGCTTGCCTGGGAAGCGCAAGAGCTCAAGTTCAATTCCTGTTCCATAAAAGCAAAAAAAGAAAAGGTCTAAAATAAAGAAGAAAGCTGAGGGGCTGGGGAGATAGCTCCATGGCACAAGTGCCTGCCTGGCAAGTGCAAGGTGGTGAGTTCGAACCCTGGTCCCACCAAAAAAAAGAAAAAACAAACAAACAAAAAAAAAAAAAAAAAGAAGAAGAAGAAAGCTGGGTGTGGTGGCTCATGCCTGTAATCCTAGCACTTGGGAGACTGAGGCAGGAGGATTGGTGTGAGTTTGAAACCAGCCTGGGCTACAAAAGTGAGCTCAAGGCCAGCCTGAACTGCATAGCAAGACTCTGTCTCAAAAAGACAAAAAAATAAATAAATAAAATAAAGAAGAATAGGCTTATTATAACTCATAGTTTGTAGAGGTAGTCAGTCTTACGGTTTGTGTGTATTTGTCCCCCCAAAGCCTCATGCAGGCATTGAGTTGCAGTTCTAGAATTTGTGATTAATACAGGATCCAAGGCTGGGATCATGGAAGTGAGTGCTGCTGGGATTATGGGTGTAAGTGCTGCACCCAGCCCGAGAGGGACAGCCTGAATGTGTCACAGAGGAGACAGACTTACTCTCTGTAGCCATTGTCACTATTATACCTCCATTTTGTTCTCTTGCTGTTTGTCACTGCCATGAAAGTTTCCTCTCTGCCATGTGCCGCTCTGGTTTGGAGCCCGCTCAGTATGGACCGAAACCTCCAATAACTATGAACTGAATAAACCTTCCTTCCTTCATTTTGGGTGCCAAGCATTTTGTCCCAGCAATGAGAGAAGAGTAACAGACAGTCAGCTTGCTTCAAGCAGGGTGACCTAGCAGAGGGGCATCACAGGGAAATGGTCCATGGCAAGCAGGGCTGGCAGCAGGCAGCGAGCAGCCGGCGACTGCAGCAGCCCTCTCTTGTCTCTTCTATTTGTGCGTGCCACCTACCCTTAGGGAATAAGACAGAGTTAAAGGAAAAAGGGTTCTTTCAGTTCACAGCCTGCCCTGGTCTCAGTCCCAAGACCCAGCAGCATGGCAGAGGAGACACAGTTCATAGTTCAGCAGGCAGGAAGCAGCGAGCCTGCCTTCCACCCAGCCAGGCCACAAGCCTTGGGGTCAGGGCCACCTGTGCCCAGGGTCGGACTTTGTGTCATCCATACCCAGAAGCACACTCAACAAGTCATTGGGCTGATTTAGTTATCACACAGCCTACATCCAGCTGCTTCTGAAAAGCTCTACCTAAAATCACGTGAGGCTTTGAAGGGCCATCAAGGTACAAACCATACCGACTTCTTCACAATATGTGTGTTTGTTTTGTAGGTGTTTTATAAGTCTAAGCAATGTTTGTAGTTTTCAGTGTTGCATATCTGTGACCAGTTTGCCTGTACGTTTCACAGTTTTGCTGTTCTCAAGTAGGTCTTACTTCAGGTTTTCCAATGTTTAAAAGTAATATACTCTTGCCGGGCGTGGTAGCTCATGCCTCTAATCCCAGCACTTGGGAGGCTGAGGCAGGAGGATCGCTGCGAGTTCGAGACCAGCCTGGGCTACAAAAGTGAGCTCAAAGCCAGCCTGAACTGCACAGTCTTCCATCCTACACTCTGATCAACTCATCTGTGAGTTCTGTAGCTGTTTAGAGATTCCTTAGGGATTTCTGGACTGAATTGTTTTCTAAAGAATTTTTTTTTTTTGTACTACAAATTGCTAGACTGACAGTATTTTCACTTGTAGTACTTTACTAATGCTGTGCTACCTCTTCTTGCGTACATTGTTTTCCTTCATCTGTCACCCTAATATTCTTCTGGAGGTAATAGGTCCTTTTTCCCTCTGGCTGCTTTAAGATTTTTATATTTTCAGTTTATAGCATTGATACTGGAAAGTCTTCAGCTTTTCATTTTCTCAAAATTTTTTACTGTTTTCTTTGCCTTCTTGTAGGATTCCTCTTACTGTACATTAGGCCACTTGCGCTTACATTTCTTTGCAAATTCACTGATCTTTTTCTTTGCAGTGTCTAACTTACCATTAATCTCATTCAGTATGATTTTACTTACCTGATATTTTTTTTTTGTTTTTCTTTCTACAAGTTTGATTTTTTAATATTTTCTATGCCTATCTGACATAATTGATCTTTCCTCTACTGTTTTGAATGTATGGAATGTTGCAATTTGAATGCTTTTATCTGCTGTATCTATTACTTCTGGTATGTGTCTCAGTTCTGGATTGTTTTGATTGATTTTTCTCTTCACTGTGGATCATATTTTTCTGCTGTTTCCTTATATCCCTTCTACTTTTTTTTTTTGTTTTTTTGTTTTTGTTTTTGTTTTTTGTTTTTTTCACTTTTTTATTGTTTAAATTTAACACAGGTTATATTACATATTTTCATCATCAGATCAGTTTAGATTAATACATATAGGTATATAAGATTGATCAAACAATTAAACATTAACCCTTCTAAATCAACATTATTATCTTTTTTTTTCCCCCTTTCTTTTCTTTGGAAGTTGACATATTGCATAATGTCCTCACAATCGTTCTACAGAGTACAGTGTGTGGGCATGACC
>PVJA010054422.1:0-11585 GCA_004027025.1 Myocastor coypus
AAAAAAAAAAAAAAAAAAAAAAAAAAAAAAAAAAAAAAAAAAAAAAAAAAAAAAAGCTGCTCTGGAAAAAAATCCAAAATAAAAGTGATGTACTGCCAAACAAGATCTGTTCAAAGCCTGCTTTAACTTTATGAAGGCTGCCAAGTTAGTTGCCAGTCTTTTCATGTATATAACCCAGCATGTTTTTAAATAGCATGAGTAATGCTATTATTATCTATATGGTTTTTCTAATTTTAAATAAATGACAACTAAGTGGGAAATCTTCTGGAGTAACAGAAAAAGTTGGTGATCAATGTAAAATTCATTCCATCATTCCCAAACGTGATAATTTGCAGCCATGGTTAGTAAGTTTGATCCTACAATACCAGAAAACTAGTCTTAAAATAGAAAATAGCTATTATTTGTATTCAGCAGCAGGTGTTTAATAATTTGTTAAAAGGACCACAATATTTAATGACTTTTTTATCTTTAAAAGCTTATTTTGGCTTTGGTACCTTTGATTTATCTGAATATAGCAAAATGTATGCATCTGTGTGTATCAGTGATACTTGAACAGCCAGTAATAGCTTTTCCTAGTTTTTAATATTTCCTGGATATTTTGCATAAATTTCTCTTCTGATTTTCACAAGGAAAGCTTTTGGTGAATAGTATTTTTGTCCCTTACATATGAAAAGCAAAGGCTCAAAGGAGTTACATGTATCCATATCTGTCTATCACATAGAAAATCTGAGTTTTGATCATAATTTTTCCCTAGTTTTCTTAAAAATCAATTAATTTAAATCTTACTGTTGCACATCCACTCTCGACTACTTGGAACACAATCCTCCTATCTTGTCCCTGGCATTTTAACCATCACCTAGCATTTTTCTCTTGGTTACTTCTTTCTTCCTTCTTGTCTTTCTGTTTATACTTTGTCAGCAGCACTACTACTGTATTTAATGGTGTTCTGAGAGACCACTTCCTGTTGAAGATGTTCTGGTAAACTACATTATATATGACATAAACCAAGGAAATGAAACCTTGTAGAAGCAATAAAAATCTAATATGGCATCCATCTGGCTCCCAGGGAATATCTAACTATGAACATTGACCAAGAATTTAAGGTTTGGGGAGAAAATACTTTTAAAATAGGATACAAATGCTTCACGATGTTAATTAACATTTAGATGTCTTATGCCACAGTTGACCAAAACTTCTTAATAATATCTTTAAAGCTGAATTTTTCTGTAACAAAATAGGTCACAAATGTATTCACACAGCTCAATTACAGATTTAACGATCTGAATGCTCTAAATCTTCCAAATATGGGAATGGGAGAAGCTTGTTACTTGGTTAGAATTTGGTAAAATATAGTAGCTCGGAGAAATCCGCCAAAAAGTGAAAGTGGGACACCAATCTTCAGCAGGCTTAGCTTTATTTCTGAACTTTGTAACATAAATAAAAATAAGTCAAAACAAAAACTATAAATGCCAGAATTAGAATAAAATAAAACGCCATGTGAAGTGTTTCTTCCATCAGCCCTAAACGTTTCTGTGGAGTGAGTCAGCTCGAAGGAATTCAAGTTCTGTTTTGGCTGTATTACCATGTACATAGCCTTCCCTGGGGTTTTATGCCTTTTCTGACTTACCACTAAATCTTTTATTTAAAATTTTTTTTGTTCATTTTAATGAGAAAAAAGATAAAATAGCAACGAAACAGTTTCAAAACAGGTTAGTAAGACAGTTACAATAATGAGTACATTGCATATTGTTGTCTTTGTGGTTTTTTATCAGAGGAAAAGATGTGTGTCAACAATATTAGCACAAACCTTTCTTCTTATTGGACTAAGTAGCTGCATATCTATCTTAATAATTTTGAATGTACATATATATTTTGTTCACTACAAAATGACCCTTCATTTATATCCCCTTTTTTGTTTTGTTTTATCAGAGATGGGTGTCCCATTGCTGGCAGAGAAGCTGTGTTTGGCGAAGTCTGTAAAGGACCTTTTCATGCTTGATGCCAGCTCGAATATTGCAAACGTTTGTTTAAAAAAAAGTGATAAAATAAAACAAGAAACAAGAAAAAAAAAGTCATAGGATTGTCCTGCTACGACACTGTACATGATTTGATTTCTAAATTTCTGTGTAAAAATGTGTAACTGTTTTGTTTTTTCACATTCTGTACGGATTGAAAGTTTAGAATATCTATGGCTGTTGGAAAACAGAAGTTCCATGTTAGGTCTAAGTTGTTTGGTATCCCTACATCTTAAAAATAGGGTATTTCATAAATATATCCTACTAAAACAGTATTGGAAATATTAAATCTCAGATTGAGACAAAATGCTGTTAATGAGACTGCAAATAAAAAAAATTATTTCTGAACTTGTTTCTGTGGCTGAGATAATAAATCATATTCCTTGTGTCAATTTATATTAGCAATTAAGGTGTGGATTAGCACTGCTTCAAAGGGTATGCTTAAAATTCTAGTGACAATTATTTTCTTGTCAACACTTCTCACGTTCTTTCATTTTTATCTTCCCTTTTGATGAGTAGAGACATTGTGCATTATAGTAGAAGTGAGAAAACACTTTGTTTTTCTATAGTATCCTTTAACTGAAGTGTAACTTCATCATTATTTTGTTTTTCATACACATTTTCCTTCATGGTTGCTTCCTTAAGTAGAAAAAGGGGAATTCATGGAAATGATTTAGCTCAATCTACAAGGTTGTTTGCACTTTGACTTTCATAGCCTGTGTCCAAAATATCATCTTCATTTCCCGAGCAAGATAATGCTTTAAAGTGTTTTGGGCACAATGAGATCTGTTATGTAAACCTGTTATTTCATTTACCAAACATTATTTTTGGGGATTGAACCCAGGGCTTTGTGCTTTCTAGGTAGTACTCCTTACACTGAGCTATCTCCCAGTCTTTTTATTGTGTTTCTTACAACAGGTTCTTTCTAAGTTGCCCTTGTTTCATTCAAATGCAGTCCTCTTGCTTCAGCTGCCTGAGAAGTTAGGATTATAGATATACCAACATCTTAACCTTTATTTTTTGTGTGTTGATCTGTTCTAATCATTCTCAGTTAACATTTACATGTAACCATTATTATTTTTTTAAATCATGACATTGAAATAGTATAGGTTTTAGTCAAACCCTATAAAGGTTTTAGAATACCTACTGAAGAAATACTTGGAAAAACACATTACTTACAAATTCTGAGTATCTTTTAATTTTTATTTTTATTAGTACATGCTTGCAGTACACAATGACATTTGCTGTAGAGGTTGGTACATGTACATATCACATTTTAATTCTTTATACATCCCATAATGCAAGATTAGCATATATGAGAAGTGCTTATACAATATGCATGCAGCTCAGTCAAAAAAATTCCAAGACAGACATACTCACAAAACCACTACTGAACTGAAAAAAATAGTATTGCAACTGCACAAAAGTATGTTCCCACTCAGTGATAGCTCTTCCCTCTTACCAATGGTGATGTTATGCTAGCTTCTAGCAAGAAGAATCTCAAATATTTAAAAAATCTCCCTATTAGAATACCAGTGTTGGGGCTGGAGAGATAGCTTGGTCGTCTAAGCACTGCCTGGCAAGCTCAAAGTTCTGAGTTCTGTCCCCTGCACTGCATGGTGTGCTGGTCCCGGAAACAGATGTAGCAGCTCACACCTGTAATCCCAGTGCGGGAGAAGCTGTCCCAGCTTAGACCACCAAGCTATCTCCCCAGCCCTCATCTCTAGTACTACAATTGACTTAGAAGTGATATACTTTTCTGTTTAAGGGTTTTTTGGGGGGCAGGTTTTCAATGTTTTTTTAATGAAGAGGTTTTCATTAATTTCTAGGAGTGATTCTACTATTAATGTTTACTGTTTAAATTTCATTTTCTACTTATTGTGGTTGATAAATAAGATTTATTTATATTCAGTATTAATCATGGGGCCAGCAAGATGGCTCAGGGTTCTAAAGTGCCTGCTTAGGCAAGCTTAGGCAACTGCAGGGACTGTGGTTCGATCCTGATCCCCAGCACCACATGCTGTGCCAGCCCCATCCCTAGGGCAGGCTAAGCTGGCCATAAAAAAAGTATTAATCATGTCATTTTAAAATTTGCTTACAATTTTCAATTTTATTTGTGCATTCTTTTAAATAATTTATGAAAGAATTATGCCAATATTACTCCTTTTACTATATTATGGAAGCTTTCTGCACAAAATTAGGTGATTTCCTAAATGTTTGGTGGAAATCTCAGGTGAAGGGTATCTGGATATAAATCACCTTTGTGTAAATTGTTTTAATAAATATTTTCTTTGTTAGATATTGAAATACTATTTTTTTTATTGTATCAGTTTTAGGAAGTGGGTTTTCATCATAATTTTTAAGAGTTGTTGGGCCAGTCAAATAGCTGAGCGGATTAAAGTGCCTGCAAGAAGGGCAGAAGCTTGTGGTTTGATCTCCAGGTCTGGCATGCAGGCCTCAATTCCCTGGGCGGGGCCCGCTGAGAGGGCAACTGAGACTGGTTGTGGTAGTGTACAACTGTAATCCCAGATCTTGGGAGGCTGTAAACAGGTGGATCACTATAAGTCTGATCTAGTAGTGAGACCCTGAACACCCTGTAGACTCTTCCCTATAATACAAAAAAAAATTGTTTATTGTCCACGTTTTAACATTAGTATAAAGCTTGTCCATTTGTAACATGATTTTTACAATAGTGATCTTTATTAATTCTTTGCTGATTTTGCTTATCTTAAAAGAACCTGTATTTAGCCTTTGACCTTATTTGTAAGGTTTTTTTTTTTTTTTTTTTTTTTATGGCTGGCTTAGCCTGCCCTGCGGGTGGGGCTGGCATGGCATGTGGTACCAGGGATCGAACTGCAGTCCCTGAGATTGCCTCAGGTTGCCTAAGCTTGCCTAAGCAGGCACTTTAGACTGCTGAGCCATCTTGCTGGCCCTTGATGTAAGGTTTTTGATACCAGCTGTGCTTTGATCTATTGTGTCTCACTTAGGTCACTTATTTTCGATTGAATTTTTTTTTTTTTTTGTCTTTCAGATGGAGTTCAGATAATTATTTTTGGCCTTTTAAAACTCTAACAGATGGGTTTTATGCTGTGAGTTCCACAGTAAGCATAGTATTGACTACATTTCACACATTTGGGAACAATATATCCTGATTTTTATTATAATTTTTGCCACTTTTTTGTATTTTTGGGGCATGAAGGGTCTACAGGGTGTTCAGGGTCTCACTACTAGATCGAACTCAGTGATCCGCCTGTTTACAGCCTCCCAAGAGCTGAGATTACAGGTGCCACTGCCACACCCAGTCTCAATTGCCATCTCTGCGTGTCCTGGGGGTGGGATCAGCACGGCAGGTCTGGGGACTGAACCCTCAGACCCTGCCACTGCTTGCAGGCACTTTAATCCACAAGCTATTTGGCTGGCACATTTACTATAATTTTTGTTCAACTAATGGATTTTGTAGAAATTTATTACTATTTCTAAACATGAAAGAATTTCACAGGTTGTTTTCTGTTATGATCAGAACATATCTTTTTATGATTTAAATATTTTAAAATTAGTTGACACTTTTTTACTAATAGTTAATTTTAGTAAATTTCTGTGTACATTTGGAAATAAGACATTTATGCAGGACAGTATTCTTTATACATATATGATACACAGACTGGAGATGGAGATTTCAAATTAACTTTGGAATAGGCAACTTTCTCCTGAGCAAATATGGAACACTAAATCTTTTCAGCTCATGTATATTTAAAGCATGTTCTCAGTTATGGTGCTTGGGGTAAACCTTTATGAGGAAGGACTAAGCAGATACAACATAATAAAGAGTTATGTTACACTGGGTACTATAAATTGAAATTACTTTTTTGTCAAATCCATGTTTCATTGATTTTAGTGCTTCAAAAACAAATATTGATATTAAAAAATATAAACAACACTTTTTGCAGAGCTCTGCTGGTTTTTCATTGGCTCGTTGGTTGTAGGATATGGGAAGATATGTGAACAATCTGTGAAGGCTAGGCTTTTCCCAGACCTTTTGGTATTTAAGAAACAAGACCCCAGATGTTGGAACATGCAGCAATGCCATATAGTGCTCTAGTCATAACAGGAAGTGAGAGGTAAAGAACAGGATCATGCAGAAGGCCATAAGATGAAGGATGTTCCTTCGAAGGCAGTAAATATCATCCTTTTGTTGTTCAGGCATTACAGATGGGGCACCTCAAAAGAAAAGCCAAGACCAGCAAGAACATTTCTTGTTTCTCCAAAACTTTGGGTATGTTTGGCCTGGTAAAACAAATATTTGTGGGGTTTTTTTTGGAATAATTTTTTTTTTCTGTAGAAGTCAACTGCCTCGTGCCAAGAATAACTTCTCCCCTATAACCTGGATTTGCAGCTAATACAATTGCCTCCTTTTCTTTTACTAAGGGAAGATGCCTCTGAACAGAGTCAGTTGATGAAGTTTGTCTTGCCAGACACGCCTCTGAACCTGGCGAGCGATCATCAATCCTCAGGCAGCTGTCCTCCTCAGGCGGCTCCTAGTGTGGACCTGTTCCTTCCCAGTTCTGATTTCTAGCATCAGCACTTTCAGTAGAAATACAAATTCAACCTTTTCATTAATTTACTAATTTTTTATTAATTTCTTCTCCCAATACCTATCTTTCTTACCTATAATTGAATTCGTCTTTTTTCCCCAAGCTTCAATTCTTGCTCAGCAGGGAAAACATTTTCACTCAGCCTGTCGTGGGTGCTTTTTGTTGGAGTTTG
The DNA here is from genome assembly GCA_004027025.1 of Myocastor coypus. Lineage (NCBI taxonomy): Eukaryota > Metazoa > Chordata > Mammalia > Rodentia > Myocastoridae > Myocastor > Myocastor coypus. The sequence continues at coordinate 6,780 of PVJA010054422.1, forward strand.
AAGATTGTTCTGCATTTTAAGGGTAAATAATGCAGGTAAGTTTTAAAGATCAATTTGCCTTTACAGCTTGTTTTTTTAACTGTTCAAGAATTTCGGTACCTACTCCTCTTTTCTAGATCAGCAAATGGATGTAGGGATAACTTACACCTTCAGAGAGGACAGATGAAAGCATAGGTCCTTGGCTTCTTGCATCCTGTTCATTTCTACCACTAATGCATTGATATGCTACGGCACTGTTATGGTTTGCGTCTACGGGTCCCCCAAGCCTCATGCAGTCATGGGACAGACATCTAGACTTTGTGATTAATTCATGATCTCCTGGGTTGATGGATGCGAGTGCTGCTGGGATTATGGATGTGAGTACTACGCCCAGCCTGGGGCAGAGCCTGAATGCAACCTAAGGGACACAGACTTGCTCTATGTTGCCTTTGTTGTAGCTGCTCCCATCCTACTTGTTGTTTTGCTGTTTTATGTCACTATGAACTGCTGCTCTCTGCCATGTGCCAGTCAGCCTGGGAGCCAGCCGAGTATGGACTGAGGGCTCAACAAACTGTAAGCTAAATAAGCCTTTCGTTTCTTGATTCTGGGTTCGAGTGTTTTTCCCAGCAATGAGAGAAAAGTGGTTGAGATCGACACTAATACCCACTCACTCCTATCTGGATAGGTGCTTGCCAATGCAGTGACTGCATCCCGTGTGTGCAGTTAGCACACGCCCAAAGCAACCTCTTAATTCCATTTTTTTTTCTCTTTTCCTTCTCTTCCCTCCACCTCTTAGTCCTTTTCCCACATGAGAAAAACTTATCTCCCTACTTCTTGTCTCTCTTTCATTTTGCTCCTTATTCATCTTTTGAGTTTCTTGTAGAAGAGAAACCATGTGACCTTTAAGCTTCTGTGTCTCTGATTTATTTCACCAAACATTATGGCCTCAAAGTGCACCCACTGCCTACAGTGAGCCAAGTTTATCCTTCTGTGTGATAGAGTAGTATATCATTGTGAAATGTGGTCTTCCATAAACTTGCAAAAGCTTGCCTTTGTATTTTAACTTCAGGCCTCTGCTAGTCTATAGTGGACCCAGAAATTCTAAAAGCTGTCCCATCTTCAATATTGTGAAAGAATTTCTGTGTTCTCTAGCTCATGTGCAGATTGTAAAACCAGCCTGTTCTTCAAAAAAAAAAGAACTTCCTCAGCCATTGTTAATATTGTTGTTTGGTTAGTACTGTATTATTCCACTAAAAGTAACAACTCACTGAAAGATTTGATTTTCCTGCATTGCACTCCAAAGTGAAGGGGAAGTATTCTTCTTTCCTGCCTTGGAAAGCATATGATTAAATGTTTTATTATCTCTCTTCCTCCGACCAGGATTGACTCTTAAAATTCTCCTTGTGGGTCCTAGTTCATCATAGTCCACTCCTTTATTATCTATTTAGTATCTCTGGTTCTAATTTTGGAGCTGACATATCTCTATCTAGGGAAACATCTCTTATTTAACTATGTGTTAGTATAATGGATCCCAAAGATTTAATTGATAAAATATCATATTTTATGGGGATCAAGCGTAGGAAGCTGTGTGTGTCTCCCCCAAGGATTCACTCAGTGAACTTAGCAGAGAGCACAGAGACAATGTGAGTGAACTCACAGGGCTTTTAATGGGTATTGAATACTGTAGGAGGACTGACATGGTTGACCTTTGGTGGCAACGTCACTGTGCTCCCATGTAGACACAAACTTGTGAAAGCTGGGGAAGATACTTAGGAAGAAAATGGAATGTTTTCATAAACACTGTCTTTTTCCAAGTGCTGTAGTAATTATTTTCCTTGTCCTTAAGGCACTAATGACAGAAAGGCTCTGAGGGAAGGAAGCACCTAGAAGGAAAAAAATGCATTAAAGTAATCCAAAATATTTCCTTACTAAAGGACATTTTGTGATACTTCATTAGTTTTGATCCACAGTCTGGTTTGAATTTTGACTAATGAGGTTTGTTTTATTTTTGTTCTTGAGTCTCTAAATTTGTAGAACGTAGCTTAACTGACCTGTTACGTATAGAACTGAAAACAGTACAATGCTTGTTAAATATTTATAAGAACAGTTCAGAGAATTGACTTTCCTACCACAGGATTTCCAAACACAGCACTTCTCTTGGCAAGAGCTTAACAAATGTTAGAAATGATTATAATCAATATAATTCACAAATTCTTTCAAAAGCAAGGTATATAACAGCTGGAAGTATGTATATGATTCTACATATACATTAAAAATTATACTTGGAAATGGTTTCGTTTCTGTTGCTTGAAATCTGCTCTAGGCTTGAAACATCACCATGCAATAACTGTAAAATGATCCTAAACATGCAATAACTTCAAATATCAATATGTAATAACTATTAAATTTAAAAGCAATGAAAAGATTCCAAAATAACAAACATATTTAGGATTAAGTTGGAATGCAAAAGTATCTGCTGAAGTTATAATACATTAAATTATTAAATAACAGTACATTATAATTTTAAAGAGAGATTTTTTGCTTGCCTGAAAATATTGAATTTATATTTGGATTTTTTTTCTTCTTGCAAATAGAGATTCACTTGTACTAGTAACTTACTGACATTTAATTTTTCATTTGTAGCATTTTATCAGGGATTAAAGTATATTCATTTTGTAGCTCAGCATAAAAAATAAAGCAGAAGAGGAAGGATGGAAAACTATTGCTAATGTCTTCTTGCTCAGAATGTAAGTTGTCTGATAGAAAAATCCAAACTAATGCAAATTGATGTCCTCCTATATCAACTTCATTTTTATGTATGATTTTATGCCACATAAAATATTTCTTGTAAATATTTTCCAATGCAAGGTGGTATAATAAAAGCACTGCCTAAGACTCATAACAGTGAATGCAATTTATAAACTTGAATAGCTTAAGAGCAGTACTTAGACTTCATGTTCCTCTCTTCTTTGAATCATTTGTCTTATTGTTTCTGGAACATTTCAACAATCATCTCTTAACATCCTCGTATTGTTTTGTAAAGGGTGAAGCACATTAGCAGTGATGGTTGGTGGCAGACGTCGCAGCTCTGGGAAGCAGCGTAAGGGCCCCTTAAGTCAGAGATTGAAAAACTCAATGCAGGAATGGGTTTTTGTAGTACAATAAAACTTTAATTTTATACATGGAAATAATTTCTTTACTTCTTATATTTTATGTCTGGGAAACAGATACACTTTGAAATTCAGCCTTGCTGACATAATTTACATAATTTCATGGCTCATACTTGGCCTATATTAGCAAAATGGCTCTTGTGATAGAGAAAACTTTATAATGATCTTGAAAAAGGAGAACTCTTATAAATAATCCCACATAGAAAGTTTAGAGATAGTGTAAGAGCAAATCACTTAATACTTTTTGTACTTTATATATATTCAAGTTCTACTGGTTGGTCATAAATTATGCCCATGCTTTTCATTGTTGATGTTGATTCAGATCCAAGAAAGAGCACTACTTAGAGCAGAGTCAATAATTCTCTGCCACAAAGAAGGGGCTCTTTAATTTTATTCTACCATTAAGCTTGCTGGTACATAGATACTAATAAAATGATAATTAAGTTTGTCCTTTAACAGTTATCAAGATTAATATTTACTTCTTCAAATTATTGATAGTACTACCCATTGTATACTATGTATATGTTTTCATCATTAATCTTTTGAAATAGGATCAGTAATGGAGTGTTCCTTGTTTAGAGTGCTACCACTTTTTATTTTGAATAGGAATACAAAGATAGAGTGTGTGATTTGCCAATAAATTACTTGAGCATTATTGCCATTTTTGTTGACTGTGAAAAAATGATAGGACATTTGGCTTTTAGAGAACTTAGTCTGCTAATTTGGTTAAGAAAAGGACCTAAAGTTTTTAATTTATTTTATCTGTCCAGTACTAAAATTCTATGAGCTCAGTAGATCCCAAATTCGAAGGCCAAGTATTAGCTAGGAAGAAAATGACTGCAACAGGTTGTTGAGCAAATCATTGGCACTTGCTCTTTCCTTCCTATGCCTTGAAATATTCTGATTTTTATTCTGCTATCATCCTCTGATCCCTTCCATGGTACAGACAGTACAACATGCATAGCATCCCTGGAAGTAAGCGTTAGTTAATTAATACAAATCAGAAGAATCACACCCTTTGGTGAGTGATTGATTTAGGAATAAATATGTGACGAATTTGCGTGTAGTGAGAGATTGTGTACAGCAGCATTGCCTTTGTCATCTGAAAGGAATGTTGAGGAGAGATTCTTTAGGCTATATGGGAGGAATACAGTCCTAGTTCCGTGGCCAACTGTTGGCCAGGAAAAGCATATGTGATGTGTTCAGCCCTGCAGGAAGCACAGTGGGAGCATCAGGTCCTGGATGGGATGAAAAAGGTCATATTTTCTAACTTCTCAGGTAGCTGTTATTTAGCGAGTTTGCGTTCAGTTTTCTGCTAATAACTGTTGAAATCTGCCAGTGACAATGCTCTTGCATTCCACCAAAAGATGCATGTGAAAGCACTGTAGGATGTAAAACATATTACAAAGAATTGTGGGTAAGTTGTTGAATTGACTCCTATTGTGCAATTTGCTCTTAGAAATATATTTGTCTTATAAATATTTATTGAGAGACCTCAATATGCTGGGGACAGCCTCAAGAGATTAACTTTAGGACACATACCAATTAATTAACTTCTTCAAGGCCATTCAAGGACACTCTTTCTTTCTTCCTTCTTCCCTTCCTTCCTTCCTTCCTTCCTTCCTTCCTTCCCTCCCCCCCTCCCTCCTTCCCTCCC
>PVJA010054423.1:0-11584 GCA_004027025.1 Myocastor coypus
GATTGTGAGGACAATATGCAATATGTCAACTTTCAAAGAAAAAAAGGGGGAAAAGAAAAAAAAAAAGTAATGTGTATTTAGAAAGGTTAATGTTTAGTTGTTTGATCAATCTTATATACCTATATGTATTAATCTAAACTGATCCGATGATGAAAATATGTAATATAACCATTGTTAAATTTAAACAATAAAAGAATTGGAAAAAAAATAAAAATAAATAAATTATTATAGTAAAAGATACGTAGCCATTAATACCCTTCAAAATACTCTTCCTAGCTTCAAGCACATTAACCTCATCACTCTTACCACTTTCTCAACTTCTAGAGGTCCTCCTTGAAAGCTTTACAAGGTAAGATAAAAAATTCAATGAACACCTGGGGAGATGTTTGGCAGTCCAAGTGCCTGCCTGGCATGCACAAAGACCCAGGTTTGATCTGGGGTTCTGCATGCTGTGCCACCACGCCGGACACCAAAACCTGGCATGATGGCACACACCTATAATCTCAGTGCTGAGGAGGCTGACACACGAGGATCACTAAGAGTCTGAGCTGTGTAAGACCCTGCACCAAATAAATTATATATATATATATATATATATATATATATATATGTATATATATAAATTATATATATATATATGTGTATATATATATATACATATATATATATATGTATATATATATGTTGTTGTCTTGTACCATGCAACAGCAATCTGTGAATACAAAAAAAGAACATTTGTGTGTCCTTAGCCACTTTAACCTCACTGCATCAGATTCCCTGTAACTTCTTGCTTTTCCCCCAAGTAAAAATGACCATGAAAAAAACAGTTTGAATGGATCCAGGACAGAGGTAGCCACTACAGAGCAAATAAATGACTCCTGAAAGGACTTCCACAACCGCTTCAGAATATGGCAAGAATGATGGGGGTAGAACAAGGAATGAGTGGGGAATAGTTTGAGGGGAACGAACATGTTCATGTTGGAGTTGTATATGCATATGTGCCCCGGTGAACAGCCTGTAATGTCTGTTGGGATAGCCCCATGCTGTACAACACAAAGTCATGCATGTACCTCCTGTGATTCAAGCTGGCTGATACACATTAATGGCAATGTGTTTTTTTTATTATAAGCGTTTCTACATTTTAATATTCACTTAGTTCTTTACTATATCATGCACATATATATATATATATATATTTTTTTTCTAGCTCTGAGTAGTGAATAGGCCTGAGAGAAGCAATATCCCTGCAGCAGACAGAGCTTGGAATACACAAAGTTTAGTTCTCAGCATTGTTCTCCACTAAAAAGAACCAGAATGGCTGGTTGCAGGGTTAAAACAGAGAAAGCACAGGACAAATTGGAAACGGAGGAACCACTCAGAAAATACACAAGTGTTGTGAAGAACAACGATTGAGACATATCTAAAAGAGAAAAAAGAAAGTAATTTGAAAGAGCTCCTACTGCCCATATCTTAAGGGCATCCAAATAAATAGTGAACTATAATTCTTTCACTACAGCAGGAAGCTATGATGCCATACTGATGCAATTTTTTAAATGAAGCATTTGAAATCTCATGAAGATTGACATGTTGGTAAAGTCATAAAGATCTCCCCCAGCCATCCCACGTAAAGTATAACTAACTAAAAAGACAAAAATTAACTTTATCATAGAGAGTTGAACTGATATCACCTTAATGAAGTTATAATCAGATGGGAAAAATCAAAACCAATTACTATGTGATAAAATGCAATAGAGAATTATCTCTACAATTTCTGCTGAAAAAGCAAGATCTAAATGTACCATGAGAAATCAGTAAGACAAGCTGAAAGATGCTTTAAAAAGTAACTGGTCTCTCATGTTCAACATATCAAGCTTAATAAAATTTAAAAAATATTGAGAACGTATCCCAGATGGAAAGAATAAAAACACACATTGCAAACAAAAGCAATGATTTTAAATTGGAACATTTTGTCATCAAGAACACTTTTAGGGTAACTGGAAAAGTTATTAGAATGATTAGAATGTGTTAATGTATTAATATTAATTTCCTGAATTTAACTGTTGAATTGAGATTTTCTAATGTAAATGCTCTCTTTTTTATATACTTGCCAGCAGCAACTTATTCAAAATGATTTAACAAAAAGAAATATTCTGTGTACTGAGCTTAAACTTTTTCTACACACCTGAGATTGTTTCAAAATAGTTTTACAAAGTGAAAATGGTGACACAAATTTAGATCCATGCGTATACAAATCATACATATGATAATAGCAAGTAAAAGGCATTGGAGTATTCATTATGATCCAGATGGGGTTTTAAGCATTTTATAAGACCACAGAGATGTGCCCATGGTGGGGGTAGAACAAGGAAATCTGTCCTCTATGTACTGAGTCAAACATGCAAAATACAAAACAGAATATGTAAACTCATTTCCGAGAGCAATTCTATACACACACACATTGTATACGAACATAGGACAAGATATTAACTGTAATATTGCTCTTCAGTGACCTAGTTTATATGTGATTTCTATTGTTATGTTGTCTTCTTTTTCCACATTTGAAAGTAACGATTATGTACTTATAACTTAATTTTAAAACTTTAGAATTCTGCTATATAAAATAAGTGGAAATGAGAATATTACATCATCAGTAAGAGAAAAACAATACAAAAATGTGTAATTTTGCATTGCTAAAAACAGGAAGAGAAAAATAACTAAATGAAATGTTTCAAAATTTTTAAGCAGTTAAATTTGAATACTAGTAGGGGAAATTCTTTGTAGATTTACATTTTGTAAGAGCAAAATCCTATTTTTTCATTAGATGATTATTAGGAAGCCCATAAAATATTTTGCCTTTTGCTTCTCGCTTCCTTCTTTTTACATTCCCACATACGAGTTTCTCTTCTTTCTGAAGTTTCTCCCTATTTTACAATACTTATGAAAAGATAGCTACTAATTTCTTACAGGTCATAGAAAAGAGAAAAATCTGTTCTAATATTGTTTAGACAATTAAATGACAATATCTTGTACTCTGAGTATTATAAAGATAACAATATACAAGCATTAACCATTATTACTATCCTATCACATTGCTTGAAAATTTTTGTTTCTTCAAAATAAACATTTTTAAAGACAGAAATAAAACGAAATTGGATAGTGCCCTATGACGACTACACTAACCACAGTCATGGTTAAATGAAATTACCTAGTCAAAGACAAATGTTAATTTCTACATACAATTTTTTAAAGAATTTTTTATTTTATTTATTTTTTTTCTTGTTTCAGAACCTTTATTTGTTTATTCACTCATTTTTATGGCTGGCTTAGGCCGCCCCGAGGGCAGGGCTGGCACAGCATGTGGTGCCAGGGATTGAACCACGGTCCCTGAAGCCGCCCAAGCTTTCCCAAGCAGGCGCTTTAGACCACTGAGCCATCCCGCCGGGCCCCTCTACATATAATTTTAATTATATGTAGAATATAAGAACATCAAATCATAGAAGTAGGAAATAAAACAGTGGTTACCAGGGGCTGGGTTTGGGGATGGCAGATGAGCAAAGCATAGGGAGATGGTGGCCAAAGAGTAAAAAACTTCACTTAGACAGGAGAAACCAGTTCAGTGATCTGCTGGAAAGAATGATAAGTATAACTGTAAATAATGCATTGTTCAAGATACAGCCACTTATATATGAAGTCTTTGAGTTTCTCATTCTTTATAGCTGAGTAATATTCCATTATATAAAAATACCACATCTTTTTCAGCCAGTCTCCAGGTGACAGGCATTTTGCTTGTTTTCAAGATTTGCCTACCATGAATTGGGCTGCTATAAACATACATGCACAGATATCACTACAGTATGATGTTTTCAGTTCTTCTGGGAAAATTCCCAGTAGGGGGATAGCTGGATTCAACGGGATTTCCAGTTCTAGTTTTCTGAGGAGTCTCCACACTGCTTTCCATAATGGTTGCACCAGTGTGCATTCCCACCAGCAGTGAGAAGGGTTCCTTTTTCCCCACAGCCTCTCCACCATTTGTTATTGGTTGATTAGGTTAGATAGCCACTCATTCTGGGGTGAGATGATATATCTAAGTATTGTTTTAATTTGCATTTCACAAATGGCTAGCAATGTGGAGCATTTCTTCATGTATTTATAGGCTTGTTGAATTTCCCTGAGAAGTATGTGTTCATCTCAGAAGCCTATTTCTGGATTGCGTCTTTGAATTTTGGAACCCTAATGTTTTTATTAAACCAGACCTACGTGTATAAATATCATATAGTCTACCAAGTGTAAGAACTCAAAAGAAATGAAAATTGAAGGACATTACACAGCTCAATGCAATTCACGAACTTAAGAATTAAACAATGAACAGACAGCAAGCAAAAAAATTAGGGAATGTGGAGGGGACAAAACCATGCACTTATATACACAGAATGAATGAGACAATGGTCCTAAGAACTGCCAACAGGTTTTTGACACTGAGGATAACAATGTGTAATACTAAAACCATACTTGAAATGCCTGTCAGTCTAGTCTTTTTGATGTGTGTGACTGCTAACATCATGTCAGTTATTGCTATACTCTCTCTCAGGTAAATGTTTGTTCTACAAAAATAAAAAGGATAATAGATTGACCTGCTACAATTTTGCATATGCTTAGATTTCTAAATTCCTGTATAAATTATGTTACTGCTTTTTATCATATTCTATAGAGATTTATTAGAATATCAATAATTGATGTAAAACGTTTCATGTTAAGTGTAAGGTGTTTGATATTCAGAAAGACAATGATGTTAACCTCAAGTGCCTATGCTATACAGTAATAGTGTCACTAAGCTTCTCTTCTGGAGGGTTAATAACTTAAGTTTGCAGGCCACAAAGTTAGAGAAAAAGAACAGCTACAAGGATAACCAATATTTTGGCCCTAGCCCTTCAAGTTCAGTGAGGACTCAGGACATAAGAGAACCTGTACTGTAACATCCCATAACTCAGTGGTGTCCCAAATTTTCTGTTCAAGGAGATCAAGGGGCCACAGAAGAAAGGGATCGATGATTTATAGTGTACCCAAGGAGAGTTATCTAGAGAGAAAACATTCTCTCAGGCTTCCACAGAGAGCAAACTGGTCAAGCAATGGCCGCGACTCTTCCAGATGGCTGATACTGACAAAAGTTCTACAAATCACTCTCTACATTGTTTCAAGGTAAATCCTGAGGGGATTAGACTGGCCTTGTCAGATGCAAAAGTTACATGTTTTGTTATATAGGTCTTGCTTTAACTTAGCTTTAACCACCCAGCAGAAAAGTTTAGCCACAAGGCATAAAAAAGTAAAGCCACATTAATATGCTGAACTGTAAAAGGCTCAAGTCAACAGCTTCAGACATTACCAGTTCTTCCAATAACCCTCTATGATTATGGAATATTGGACTATATATATATATATATATATATATATATATATATATATATATATAATTGCTTTCTGTTAGTTCAATGAAAAGAAACATTTGTACCAATAGTGTCTAGAAAAGTTATTATGTCTGCATCTTCTACTCTGAATAACTACTCTGAAGACAATAATATGCGATGTATTAATTATTGTGGCTGTCCTATTAACGTGTTTTGAAACTGTCTCGTTGTTTCTTATTAAATGCAATAAAAACAAAAGAAAAAAAGATTTAAAAAACCAATATATTGTATATTTCAAAAGCACTGAAACAGATTTTAAATGTTTTCACCATGGTGGTGATTTGTTAGTTAATGGGATCTAATTACTCTATAATGTAGATAAATATTAAAAAATCACATGACACCTCATAAATTCACTCAATTTTATCAATTAAAATTTTCACTCAATTTTGCCAATTAAAAATAAAATTCAATGTCAAATTTAAATTAAACATTAAATATATGGAAAATAGTGCCAGTGAAATCATTACCATAACTCATTTATATTAGAGAAGGAATTATATAATTTTCCAAAATTTATATATTTTCTTATATATATAAATTGTTAGGTAACCATTTATGCTGGATATCACTTATCTTATATAGGAGGCATTGGAATAAGGATTTATAAGAAATAATTTTTGAAGATAGATATTAAAATCAAAGATCAGCCATCATCTTTTTCACTCACCAAAGAAAGCATATACCATCTATGGTTGCCATGGATATGGGGTGTGACAGATAGAATAATGTCTCTGCTAACCAGGTCTACTTCATAGGCCTTTGAACCTAAGAATATGTTTATTGCTTTACATGACAAATAACACTTTGCTGGTACAATCTAAAGGACTGTGTTTTGGTTTTTGTCTTTTGTTTTTGACGGGACCGGGGTTCAAAATCAAGACCTTGCAATTGCCAGGCAGGCATTTGTGCCACGGAGCTATCTCCCCAGCCCCCTAAGTTAGGGACTGTTAAATGATCAGATTATCCTGGATTACACAGAAGGGTTCAGTGTACTCACAAACATCCTTCTAATTGTAAGAAGGAGAAAACAAAAGGTCCAATAATGAAATATGAAAAGCACTTGACCCACCAGGGTGGGAACTGAAGTGGAGAAACAGGGACTAGGAAAAAGGCATAAGTAGGCCTAGAAGCTGGGAAAGGCAATCAAGTTGTCCGCTAGAGCCTCTACAGAGGAATGCAGTTTTGTTTACACTGATTTTTAGCCTGGTGATTGATCCCTCGATCTATGAGATAATAAACCTGTGTTGTTTTACAGCACTGGCTTTGTATAAATCCATTACAGTAGCAATTAGGAAACTAATAGAAGAGGCTATGGAGAGCTGAAGTGAAATTGTATAATGGTTTTTGTTATAACCTGACAAAGCTAACTCCCTTTTAGGTCACCTCCACCATGTTATTGTTCTGTATGAGCCGAACTAAGTTAAGTTTCGGTTTCCATGGTCATTGCTTCCATGAGGTTCTGGTTCTCCATTCTGATGTCAATCATATCAGCATAAGTTCCAGTTTCCACGGTCACTGTGTCCATGAGTTTCTGTCTCCCCATTGTAATGCCAATCACACGTTGACCCCCTTGCGTGTAGTACAGCCCAACAGCCTGAGTCATCCAATCAAGTTACAAGTTATCACACCCCCTTGTTAATTCCACTAATCAAGGAAAAGGTCAATTCTGTAATGATTGCTGTTGGCTTCTGTAGTACCGCATGCTTCAGTATAACATTTATCCTCCAATCAGATTATAGATCCTCATGCCCCTTGTTCGGTAAACCCACCAATCAAAAAGATGTTTTCCCCTATTAATGACTGCCATTGGCTTCTGTATCACCGCTTGCTTCTACATAATCCCTACACACCACCCCCTTGGCGCACCTCTCTGTGCACTTGCACTGAGACTGCCGCTGGGTACCAGCTAAAATAAAGAGCATTTCTCTTTTGGCCATCTGCCTCTGTTGTCTCATTCTCAGAGTACAACAGTTTTAAACTATCTATTTTAGGGAAAAAGAAAATGACTGAGGCAGAGTGACTTGGAATTGAGTTAAAAATGATGTCAGTAGCAAGTACTGTGCCTGGAAATAGATGTGTGCTTAAGTACATATTTAAGGCCAAAAAATACACTAGAATTGTACTCAAAGCAAAGTTTATATCAGACTGTCTTGAGATTTTTTTTTATTTTTAATCTATCTCCTGGCTCTCCCAATAATTATTTGATCAATATTTATTCTCAAATCCACAGATATAAATTATTGAAAATATTTCACTAAGAAAGTATTTACATGTTAAATGACAAAGCCTATACCAGTTTAACTGTAAGGATTAAATTTTCATATGAAGTATATAACACACTGAAAATCTGAAAGAATATATTCTCCTCTAGAAGATGTATTTAATGTAAAATGCAGCTTTTAATATGTAATGCAGTTTTCAGAACTAAGGATATTTGTGCCAAAAAACCTGGGTATTCATATTTTGGATCTTTCCCTTGCTATGTGTACTTGAAAATGTTCTCTCTTCCTTGTCTGTCAGATTATCTGTCTTTTTACATGTCAGAAATTTGAGTATTGGGGCTGGTGAGATGGCTCAGTGGTCTAAAACATCTCCTTAAGCAAGCTTAGGCAACCACAAAGGACCACGGTTCAATCCCCAGCACCACAGGCTGTGCCAGCCCCTCCCCCAGAGCAAGCTGAGCTGGCCATAACATTAAAAAAAAAAAAGAAAAGAAATTTGAGTATTGCATGGAGAGGGCTGGGCAGATAACTTGACAGACTAAAGTGCCTGCTTAGGCAGAGCACAGGGGCTGTTTGATCCCCCCAGCCCCAGCATGCCCTGCCAGCCCTGCCCCCAGGGATTGAGACTGGGCATGGTGGCATGTGCCTATAATCCTGGCACTTCGGAAGCTGAAAATAGGAGGATCACTGCGAGTCCAATATGCATAGTGAGACCCTGTAGATCCTGCACTAAATACAAAAAAAAAAAAAAGAAAGAAAGTTGAGCACTATATCTGTGAACTTGATCTGTTGTGGTAGTTGATACATTGTGTCAACTTCAGGAGGCTTGGCTGGATGCTGGTTCTGGGTTGTGGGGGCCCCATCTGTCAGGATGTGGAGGGCCCACCCTGGGATGTGATTGGCTGCACTCTAGGACCAGACAGGTCATCCCAGAGGGATTCAGCACGAAATGTGTATAAAAAGAGTTGAGGAAGACTTAGAGCAGATCAACACAGCCCAGCCCAACCCAGCCCAACTCAGAGCCCCCCAGCTGTGCCTTGCCCTGGCTGCTTCCTGCCCAGCCTAGCCAGGCCCAGCCCCGCTTCCTTGGAGAAGTCCTCATCTTTGGAGGAGCTTGATCTTCACAGCCATGCCACTTTGGAGGAGCTCTGCACCAGCACAGAATCTGGAAGAGAGAGGCTTGATGGATGTCACAGCTGTTGCTCCTCCTCTGCTCTTCATTGTTTTCTGCTGCCTTGGAGCCAGGGGATTATGAACTGGAACCTCCACAAACTGTGAGCTAAATAAACTTTTCCTTCCTTCATCGTTAGTGTCCTGCATTTGTCCCAGCAACAAGTAAAAAGTAACTAAGACATCCATCATTTGTACAGCTACATATATTCTTACACAAATAGCCTTAATTTTCTTTTTTTAAATTTTATTTTATTTATTATTTTTATTCTTGTTTCAGAACCTTTGTTTATTCACTCATTTTTATGACCGACTCAGCCCGCCCTGAGGGCAGGGCTGGCGCAGCATATGGTGCTGGGGATCGAACCACAGTTCCTGAAGCCACCCAAGCTTTCCCAAGCAGGCACTTTAGACCACTGAGCCATCCCGCTGGGCCCTAGCCTTAATTTTCCTTTCACTGATTTCTTAAAAATCAGCCCGAGTTTATTCAGTGTTTACCTTCCAGGATCATAAAAGTAATTCAACTGTATCATCTTATTAATTTTCAAAACAGGAAAATATTTCTCTTCTGAAAAAAAAGAAAAAACAAACAGGTAGTGATTAAGTAGACTGCCATTGTTATATTGCCAGAGCCAGGAGTACAAAAGAGGGTTTTTCATATCCCAACCTCAGTATAATATATTCTGCCTGTTCTATAGACAGTTCAATCAGGCAAATGAATTACACCTAAGGGAAAATGGTAGAAGTACAGAATCAAAAGCTAATATTTATATACATTCCTTTTCATAATCAAAGGGCAATTTCAGTGTGAAGAGTCACGTTCTGTGGTTTGAGATATACTAATTCCCTCTTTCTGAAGGCCATACAAGTCTCAGCACTGCCTCATGAAGCCTGGAGAGAAAGGTGTTTTCTAGGCTGCCTTCCACTGAATCCACAGCTGTCTAAGCTTGGGAAGGCAAAAATGGAAGCAAAGCCAATCCCGAGAGACCAGTAAATTCTAGAAAGTAGTTGATCTTACATAAGGTTGAAAGTTACAAACTACCATTTTGACTAAGTTACCATGGAAAAATAAATGACACTACCTATACTTAGGTGGCGATTTCCTTGTCAAAATAACCTAAAATTTAACTTGAATTCCCTCTCCTTCCTCTGTTACTTGTTCTCATAAGACCAGCTGCTTAAATTACTAATGGGTTTTTGGCAGGGGTTTGATTGTTTTTGCTATCTATCTATAGGCTACCTCTATATAGTTACACCATGCTGTAGTGAAATAGTAAAATATCCTCACCAGTGAAAGAATTAGTTTTCTTAATACAGAAAAAGATCCTCAGGAAGAAATAACCTATTCTTTAACCTCAGTGGCAGGTTAAAACCTTGAGTTCATAGAGGGTATCTGTGAGTAGGCCTCTCTGTGGGTCACAAATCTTTAAATTCTCATATCTAATTCTCAGACATAAAATGGGAAAAATAAACTTTCTCTATACATTTTAATCTGAAATGAAGCATAGTAGAAAGAAAATGAAGTATGGTGGAAAAAGTAAAAATATCACCTAACAGGCTAATTTAAGACATGTAATAGTGGGAGCAAGGTAATTCTAGAGTCCAGCAGGGCAAACATTAAATCCCACAATGCCACTCCCAGCATCCCCTGAAATCTGTTGCAAGTTGTAAACTCCAAGTGCTTGGGTGGCTCTGCCCCTATGGCACTACAAGTGTGGTAGCTCCCCTGGCTTCTTTCTGAGTGGGGCTCAGCTCCCTCATGGCAGATTTCCTCAGCCTATATGTGTTCCTGGTTTCGCCAAACTTCTGGGGTCTCCACTATACCTTTGGATTTACACTCCCAGCTTCCCATACTGCTATCTCAGGGCACACACTCTACCCTTCCATGTCTTTATCTGAAATCGATGTAGAACTGTTGAATAACTTACATTCCATATGCACTTAAAAACCAGCACTACGTGGATGACATCAAAGTCTGGAGACAACTAGAGTACCAGGATTTCTTCTCTCTTGGCTATAGGGATTCAGTACAGATGAACTAAATCCAAAGGAACAATTTCCCTAGGCTGTAGTCACTCTAGAACATGGCACTGTGGGGGCTCTCTTTTCAAAGCAACAAGGAGCCTCAGTAGTACCTTTCTACTCATTTATCCTATCCAAACTACTTTGGGCAGACAGCAGTCACGTCCTTAATCATAGTACTCTTGATCATACTGTTGCTCCGTGAACCAAATCCAATGCCATGAACCAAATTCAGTGTCATATACTCTAGATCCAGTCACCTCTGAAAAAAACTACACTTACCAATCACTTATGATTGAGGTTTTGTGGGGAAATCTAAACACAAGTCATAACAGGTCCTTGATTATTTTAAGAACTTTTATTCCTTATCGTACGTGTGGCAGCCAGAGTTTCGCTTCCTGTTACTACAACACCCAATGGTAGTCCAAAAATAGTAAATAATAAATTCAACAAATAAACAGTGTCTTAAATTACAGGCTATTTTGAATCATATTGAAATCTTATACCATGCAATTCTATCACACCAGGAACATGAATCATTCTTTTGTCCAGATTACCCATGTTGTATAACCACCACCCACTAGCCATCCCAGTTATCAGATCAACTAGTGAGACACTGTGGTCCTTGTGTTCAAGAAATCCTTAATTTACTGAATAATAATTCTAGCATTTAAGAATAGTGATGGGGCTGGGGAGATGGCGCAG
>PVJA010054424.1:0-11585 GCA_004027025.1 Myocastor coypus
GTGATGAAGCTCAGCTGCAGGGGTGCTTACTTAGCATGTGCGAGGCCCTGGTTCAGTCCATAGCACTGAAAAAGAAAATGAAGGAAAAAGCAGACAAAAGAAACTCTGGGGGCTGAGAGCAAGGAGCAGTGCCAGAACCCAGGGTCCCTGTCTGCCACTCCATGAATCACTCAGCCAGTCTGCAAAATGTTGCGGCTAGGTTCCTTCTGCCTTCACCAAGGCTGGGTGGAAAGGGTTTTGGGAGCAGGACTCCTGCATCCTGGGGAAAGAGTGGGGAGGAGGGGTAGGGAAGGAGGACCCCTCCACGTTCTCACTCTCATTGTGGCGGCTCCCCCTTCTGCCTCCAGGTGCACCCCTTTGACTCTCGCCCCGGCTCCCCAGCCCTCTACTTTGATGCCAGCCTTGCTCACAAATCTCCAGACCCCTTTGGCACAGCAGCGGCCCAGAGCTTCAGCCTGGCCCGCTCCATGTTGGCCATCAGTGGTCACCTGGATGCTGATGACGAGAGGTAGGTGGGCTCCGTGGGGCTGGGGGAGAGCATGGGCATCTGGGGTCCCCGAGGGGGTTCCCCCTCTTCCCCAAGATGAACTTGGAGGAGACCTTTTAAATAGACCTGGCTGTGGCAGAGTTCCAGGCGAAGATGATTTGGGACTCACTCCCTCTCTCTGGAGAGAGATGGGTGGGACTCCCTGGCCTAGGACTGTCAAGTCAGAGACTTTGAGAATTTGAAGGGACTCATTGTTGTGAAATTCCAGAGCTCTTACAGATTTAGAGCTCATCTGGCCAACCCTGCGAACCCACTGGCAAATGTGCCTGAGACAAGAATAGGGACTCAGCCTCCTCCCAGCTCTGTCACCCTCTGTCGCTGCTGATTGGAGCTGGGTGTGTTAGTGTCCTTGTGAACTGTGGTATGATCCCCTCATAGTTCACGCAGGATCTTGCGACTTCCAATAGCAAGAAGTGTTACCCTAAAATTGTTCCCTTAGCGAATGTAGCTGGTGACAAGGGTTCCTTCCACAGGGGCTGAGGCTTGCCATGGCAAAGGGATAGCAGATGAGAACAGAACTTTCTGGCTTTGTCCTTTAGGGGAGCATACCCTAAAGGACAGGGTGGGCAGGACTTCCTGTTTGCTGGTTTTTTTTTTTTTTTCTTGTTTCAGAACTTTTATTTATTTATTTTTATGGCTGGCTCAGCCTGCCCTGAGGGCAGGGCTGACGCAGCATGTGGTGCCGGGGATTGAACCGCAGTCCCTGCAGCCGCCCAAGCTTTCCTAAGCAGCCATCCCACCAGGCCCCAGGACTTCCTATTTCGAGAACCAGGTTTCAATATTCCTAGGGCTGTTGGCCAGCTGTAAAGGGAGGTCAAAGTTGTGAGTTTGATAGCTAGGCTTTGGGTTTCTGGCTTTGGACTGATAGTTGGGAAGAAGGGCAAGGGAGCCACCATTATTTTTGGAGGGAGGAGTGGGACTTCCTGTTGGAGGCTCTGGAAGGGAGGGACTTCCTCTTTGGAAGGCAATATGGGGTGGGACTTCAGGAGTGGGTGGGTGGGTGCTGGAAGGTCCCATTCCAGATGGGAGTTGCTCCATCCCCTAGGTGGCGCTACCGCCCCTAGAATCAGGGCCTAAAACCCACAAAAGAAAAGGTGCAGGGGCGTTTAGGAGATTGGGGAGTCACAGAGGAAGGGGGATAGGGTGGCCAGAAGCCAGTGAGATGCAGGCTGAGGAACTAGTGCCAGGCGGGGCTGGCCAGGTCATGGTGGCTTCAGTGCTCTCCCAGCTGGCTCCCAGGAACCTGTGAGGCGTGAGGTCAGCCAGGGCCAGGAAAGTCACCTGCCCCCATTCTTGCTATTCTCAGCTCTTCCCACCCTCTCCCCCTCCCAGTTGGGAGGTTCCCTGGCAAGAGGGCTCCCTGTCCCTCCTCTACCCCTGCTGATGTCATAGCCCAGCCTGCTTTCTCTGTCTTACCCGGTTCTGCCTCCAGAGGCCTCAGCTCTAGTCCTTCAGCTTGTTCCCTCCCTCCTCTCTCTGTCCCACCCCCTCTGCACATCCTAGTCTGACCGGTCCGGTCCAGTCGGGCTCCCAGCCTCCACTTTTCTGTGCCAGCTACCAGACTCCAGGGCTCTCACCTGGCCCAGCCCCTCATGCTCCACCTTGCTGGGCCTGTGGGTTTGGGTTGGGTGTACCCCTCATCTCCTAAGAGTAGGATGTGTAAGACCCTACCTCGCTTCGCTGGCTGACAGGAGACCAGGGTGCCTGCCAGTGGCATGGGGCCTCCCTTTTAAGATGGAAAGTGGGCTTTGGCATTTCATGCCAGGATCCCAGGTGAAGAAGTGGAGGTGCTTTGCCAATCCCCAGATTTGGAGATGGGAGAACAGGGAGCCTGGTGAATTGAGACTGCCCCCATGTTCCTGGGTTGGAAGACCCTTGTGTCTCCCACAGGGGCGCAGCAGGTGTGAAGGGCCTGGTCAGGGTGTGAATAAGTGGATGGGTGGGCAGGTAAGTAAGTGGGTGGATTCCAGGCTAGGGGGACGGAGTGGAGTCCAGGCATGAAAGGAAACAGTGCCCTCTTTTGGGTCCAGTGCTGCTTCCTACCTCCTGAAATTCTGAAGATGAAAAAAAGAAAAGAAATCCTAAAGGCAATCCTGTGATCCCACCTTTAAGATGAAGAAACTGAGGCTCCAGAATGGAGGGTTTTAGCAACTTGCCCAGGGTCATCCAGCAAGTGAGCCTCTGGGCAGCACCCAGAGCCTGTGCCTCACCAAAGCCACGCTCTTCTCAGTCTCCTATGCCTGTGTCGCAGAGAGACAGAGGTGGCCCTGGGCTCCAGGGTGTCCTCTGGAGGACAGAGGCAGTGACGGCTCAACCAAATGGGGCAGAGAGCCAGCCCCCTCCCTTCTCCGGCCCGGCCCTGCCCCTAAGTGCCACAGATCCGGGAGGGCGTAGACAGGGCAGCCGGATACCTCTTTCTTGGCTTCAGGCCTGACCCCTGGGGGTTCCTAACACATACACGGGTCCCAGAGTCAGCTCTTTGCAGTGCGCAACCCTCCCCCATCCCAGACAGCCTTCATCTTCATTTGCTCCTCATGTTGAAACTTGTATTTGACCTTCAAAGGGAAGGGCTGGCCACTGGGGCTGTCTTCACCCAGGACCCAAGCGTCCAGCAGGACAAGAGCTCTCTGTGGCTCATTTCATGTACTGTACAACTTTCACACGTTGGAAGTCACATCCGTGGCTGGAGGTCATGATGGCTTGCTAAAAGATGACTGTAAATGTGTTGAGGAAGGGGATATTTTGTTTACATAGATGCTCTGGGAGCCTGTGGGAAGGGTCTGTCCTATCTGGCCAAGCTGCGCTTCCTACACCTGGCCCTGCCTGCGAATTTCAGTACGGTGCTCGGTGCTCTAGCCTGTCACTCAGAGACTCTTGATGGGAGGCCTCTGGTTGCCAGTGCTCTAGGGGCAGATATTGTTAATGTTAGAACGTCACACGGGAAGTGCTGTCAGAGCCCTCCGACATAATTGAAGGTAGTCGTTTATCAGCCAGCCAATGTTTATTCCTGGCCAGAATGAGCGAAGTACTTGGCAGTTTTGTGCAAGTCCACCAGGCTGGCCCAGTGCTTTCTGTTCCTGTGCGGCTGCCCCTCCTTGGTGTCTCTCTGTGCTGAGGTAGGGTGGGGTGTTATGTTGTTTGTAGTGGCCCAGTCTCCACCCAGGGGTCATGGACTGAAATAGTTGAAGACCTGCTTGGACATGGCCTGGCCTGGCCTGCCCTCTGCTCTTAAGTGTCCTGTCTTGTCTTTCCCCTGTCCCCTGCAGGTCCCAGGGGTCCTTGCGCTATGCTTGTCTTGCTTCTGGGGCCTGGTCACTCCCTTGGTTGCTCCACCTGTCGGCACCCATAGGTTGGACAGAAAATGGAAAATTCCCAGCTCCTTTCCTGGCCGCAGGGCCTCATGTAAGGGTCACCTTGGATTGAGAGCTGATCTCCTAGTA
This sequence comes from Myocastor coypus, assembly GCA_004027025.1. Lineage (NCBI taxonomy): Eukaryota > Metazoa > Chordata > Mammalia > Rodentia > Myocastoridae > Myocastor > Myocastor coypus. The sequence continues at coordinate 3,988 of PVJA010054424.1, forward strand.
GGGAAGCAGTTTGGAACTGACAGCCCGAGCAGAGGCCTACAAAGAAGTAGCAGCTTCAGAGAGCAGCGTGGCTCAGAGGGGGCCTCAGTGGGGGTGGGAAGAGGACGCAGGACAGGGTGAAGGGCCAGCCCAGGGCCAGGCAGAAGCAGGAGAGGATGGGTTGTAAGCCACAGGGTAAGGCCAGGGCCTGGATTCTGGGATGTGGAGAAGGAACCCTGGAGCAGAGAGCAGGGTGCACAGGCCTACAAAGGCTTTAGACCAACACAGCTTGGAGGATCGTCAGAATCTGGGACCAAGAGCCCAGCACACTGGGGCCAGCTGGGAACCTGGACTTTGAGGGCCTGTTGGCCAGACCTGAATCGCCCTCTGGCGGCCTCATGACAAACTGCAGTCAAGACTGCTCCTGGCTCCCGGTCGTCTCCTAGGTCAGTTTCAAGGCCCTGCGCCTCTTGTCAGCCTCCCACCTCCATCCTCACCTTCCTGCTCTCGCTGCTGCCGTCATGACTCCAGGTGCAGGTCCACATGCATAGGCTGGATTTGATGTGCCGGGCTCTTTGTCTCCGTTTCTGTTGCCATGGTGACCGTTTTGTTCCTCCTTCACTGTGGGTGCAGGACCCTCTGGCTCAGGCTCTCTCGGGTCAGATATGATGAGGCATGTGTGTTGGGGGCGCTTAACCTGAGACATCGGAGCCTCCAGGCCTTGAGGGAGAAATCTTCCTTTCAGAGGGGCCGGAGGGGGTCAGTGCACCCACGCAGGCAGCTGACTGCCCCCTCCCTTCCACTCTGGGAGCAGTGCCAGGGTGAGAAGGGGACCCTGGCACTGACCGACCACGGCTGGGAATTCCCGCCCACAGTGGAGCTTCGGGAGAGGGCTCCCCGTGTCCCTGCGGAGCCAATAGCAGCTTGGCCCTGCCCCAGGGGGCGGTGTATATCTCTCCGACCAGGACCAGCACCCCCTACGCCTCATCTGCTCTCTGCCTGCCTGGCGCCAGCTGGAGCCCACTCTTCCTGGGGGGCCCTGAGCCCCCCAGGTGCTTGCTTTGATACTACCCTCCCTCTGGGGGAGGCCCGAGGACCCTTGCATCCCAGAGATGGCCCAGCCAGGTGTCTCTGTCAAGTCCATGGTGTCGTCTTATGAGACCCGAGTGGTGGGAAGAGCCCCAGGGCCGCCCCGGAAGAGAGGCTGCGTCTCCTCTCCTTGCTCTCCCCGGGCAGCGTCCCCTCTCCGAGGGGCACCTGGGCCACCACATAACCGAGCCCTTGGGGGCCCAGGGCAGCAGCCCTCACCATGCCGGGGGGTGGACAAAACTCTCCTGCCCCTGATTCTCTACTGTCACAGGTACAGGGGATTTGGGACGGAGGCTGCTGCCAGCTGGCTCAGGCAGGGAAGCAGCACTGGGAAGAGGCGGGCTGCACTGTGCAGACCCCTGGCTTCGCTCACCTCTCGCCTCTTTCTCTGCAGTAGCTCCAGCATGCTGAGCGGCATTGACAACAAGATTGAACAAGCCATGGTAAGAGGGGACATCTTGGTCCCCATCATCAGACCCCTGTGTCATCCATACTTGCCTTACTCTTTAAGATCACTAACTGCCTTGGGGACCCTGTCTCTACCTCAGATCTTTGATGGCCTTGGACCCTGATCCGAATCCCTGGCTATAAGACCTGTCCATGGCCCTCATCTTAGTGCCCCCCCAACCTTCCTGTGTCCTCGCCTGCAGCGCCTCCTTGGGCATGGGGACCTCTCAGCCATGCCCTCTGGGCATGGGGCAGAGGCTCTGGTTGGTGACCCGGCCACCCTAATGCTCGGCTTCTGTCCTCAGGACCTGGTGAAATCCCATCTCATGTTTGCAGTCCGGGAGGAGGTGGAGGTGCTGAAGGAGCAGATCCGGGACCTGGCAGAGCGCAACGCCGCCCTGGAGCAGGAGAATAGTTTGCTGCGTGCCCTGGCCAGCCCAGAGCAGCTGGCCCAGCTGCCTTCCTCGGGGCTCCCCCGGCTTGGGCCTCCCCCACCCAACGGGCCTTCCATCTGAGCCTCCTGTCCCTCACAATGTGCCTTGGGGGCTGCTATGGCTGCCTGGTCTCATGCCCGCCGCCTGTCCCCTCTTCCTATGCAGCTTTAATGCCCCCTGATCCCAGGGATTGGGAGTGCAAGGCTCAGCACTGGCCCGTCCCCACCCTAACCTGGTTGCCCCTGTCCCTAGACCCTGAAGGGAAGGCTCAGCACAGGGTGCTGGATGGAGTCCCCTCTGTCAGTGAGTGGTGCCAGTTGCCCTCCCTCCCTGGGCAGCAGTGTTCTGGGCCACAGCACTGGGGGGAGGGGCTAGAGGCTTCCTGGCAGATCCCACCCTGGCCTTCCTTAGTCACCCCAAGTGTCCCTTCACCACTGCCCAGGGGAGGGCAATACGGACAGTATCTGGACGTTCTGGGATTCAGGTTGTTCTTAAAATAATAATTAAAAATCTGAAGAAACTTGAATGTAGAGGTGGGCCTAGAGTTGCCTTCATCCAGACTTGCACAGGCGTGGTGCCAGTATCCATTCCTGCCTGTCTGGGCCAGATTGGTACAGAGTGGTGGACAGAGATGCCAGAGACGAATCCAGTGGTGTGGGTCCTGGGAAAGAACAGGCAGCGTGGGCAGGGGAGCGGGCTGGGGGTGGCTTCTGTCCACGTGCTAGGGCCACAGAAACAATGAGGCCTTTGGCCAGGGTGCAGGACCCACCCCAGCTTCCCAGAGAGCCCCTCTGCAGGCTGGATCTGGGTGGTGGCAGGGGGCGGGGCGGGGGTCCTCAATGGGCCTCTTGTCTCCCGCCTGGGTGTCAGCCAGGCTCCCTGGGCACACAGTGCCCTCGCCAGGCCTGGCTGGCCACAGTGGCTTCCACCCACAGCTGGCTGAGGACCGCCCTCCTGGGAGCAGGCTCCTCACTGGCAACCTGGGCTCAGTCCAAGGCAGACAGCAGCCGAGGAGAAGGCCCCCACCTATCGGGCAGAGGCAGAGCAGCAACCTTGGCTTTGAGGAGACCCAGTGAGGAGCTGCAGAGGGGGGAGCTGTTCTGCTACAAGAAGGCCCAGCTGGATGGAGACCCTGAGTGCACACTGAGGCAAGCTCTCTGGCTTTCTGACTTTCACACTGGGACACCGTGGAGGACCATGTGAGGCAAGGCACGGAAAGCGCCCAGCATGCCCTGGGCCTCGGCCAGTGTCACTTCCCTTCCCTGGATGTGGGCGAGCAGGGCCCAGGCCGGAGGAATTGGCGCCGCGGGTTCTGGGTTTTGGGCCAGCACTGAGGCTCTCACAATGCACTGGAGCTGCTGCCAGCTGAGGTTCTCATCCCCTGGCACTGCTTGCCTGTGCCCTGGGGAGCAAGGGCCTGGGGTGAGGTGTTGGAGGTGCTTCCGCATGGGCCTTGTATCTATCTGTTCACTAGAGAGCTTGAAACAACTCAATTCCCAGGAGACCCCTCCGGTGGTGGCCCCTGGCCAGCAGCCCACCCTAAAGGCTGGCTTTGCAGGCATGGCTCCAGGTCATGAGGTTTTGCACATTTGTTAAGGGATTCCGGCCAAATATGATCTGTTCAGTGAGTTTCACACACTGACGCATCCTCATGGTGCTAAGATGAGAGTCCTGGTCGGTGACCACCATGATAGCCTCCTCTGCTGGCACTGGTGACAAGACAGGGCAGCAGGAGAGGGCATAAGAGATAAGGAGACCAAGGCTGGTGGCACAGCCTGTCACCCCAGCTCTGTGGGGCCCACAGACAAGACAGGGCAGCTGGAGTCCAACCTGAGCAGCTTAAAAACTGCCTCAAAATTAAAAGAACTGGAAACATGACTAGTGCAAGGGTTCTGAGTTCAATCCCTATTATTGCACAAAAAGAAGAAAGTTATAAACGGGAAGAGAAAGGACTTGAGGAGGCTGGGCGGGTCCCCGCCCTCTTCGGCCTCTTTCCCCTGACTGCCACCTCTCTCTGGCTCTCCTGTCTGTGCCATTCCTACGTTATCTTTGGGAGACTCCAAATACAGCAGGTCCTTAAGGAACACAAGAGCTGGGAGAAACATGGGCTGAAGACGCTTTCAGAGTTGGAGGCCTGCAAGCTGGCTAAGCCTCCAAGCCTTGTGTGCTGCTAGAACCATGGCAGAACCTGGACAGGGCTGGGCCTCAAGGGCTGCGGCCTGCTATTCTGCCCTGCACAATGCCCGGTCGGCCTCCAACATCATGACCTTTGCCCTGCAGTCCAGCTGGCAAAGGCACCACGAGAAGGGGAGTCCCTTGCATTCCAACCTGGCCCCTGTCTCCTCCCTTCACTCCCTGGTCCTGTGTTCCTCTGTCCCCAGATGTTACAGATCCAGCTGTGTATGAGCTTTGCCCAGGCCTGGTGACCACAAACGTGACATTAGGCACCACTGGTTCTGTGTCCTGAGGGCTGTGCTGGGCCAGGGGAGGGTGGAGCAGCTATACAGCACCTGGGGGTCACACAGGCCTGAGCTAGCAGAAGAGAGGGGTCTCAGTTACTCTTCTCTCATTGCTGGGACAAATACCTGACACCCAAAATGAAGGAAGGAAAGGTTTATTGAGCTCACAGTTAAGGGGAGTTTCAGCCCGTACCCGGCCAGCTCCAAGGCTGAGTCACACGTGGCAGAGGGCAGCAGTTGCTGGTGGCAAAAAGCAAGCGCTAAGGAAAACTAGCAGCAACAACGGCTGCAGAGAGCTAGTCTGTCTCTCTGTCTCCCTTATGTTACATTCAGGCTAGAAGCCCCAGGCTGAGTGTAGCACACACACCCATAATCCCAGCACTACTCAGACCCATAATCCCAGCCTTGGATCATAAATTAATCGCAAACTGTATAACGGCGTGTCATGACTGTATGAGGCTTTGTGGGAACAAATACATTCAAACCTTAACAAGGAGTGAAGCTCAGACTGGAGAAACCCCTTGGCTTAGCTTTCTGTTAGGGGAGGCGGAGGGAAAGGAAGGAGTGTCCCTGCAGAGGAACAGCCAGATGTGCTGAGCTGGCCTGAGGCACCGGGGTGGGAGAGATGGAGCCTGGCTCCTGGGGCTGGCAAGACCAGGCAGGATGGAGGAGACCAGGCTGTGTAACTGGAACTTGACCCTAAGAGCAATGGGAGCCCTGTCTCAAATAAAAAATAAGAAAGGGCTGGGGACATGGCTCAGCGGAAAAGCAGCCCTGGGTTCAAACCCAGCAGCCGCCCTGCATGAACAGCTCACCTACACTGCAGTGTGGTTGTCAAGGCCCAAGGACGAGACCAGCAGATCAACAACCAGGGGTTAAACCAGGCCAGGATGAGACAGGATACACCAGGGCCCCCAGTCAGCCCCAGATGGAACAGGCGACTGGGTCTGAGCACTGTCAGAGGAGCTGTTGGCCAGGTGGGGGGTGGGGTGCAGGTCAGGGAGCTGAAGAGACAGAGGCTGGGGCTGCAGCCAGTGTCCGGCCTGGACAAGGACGAGGACCAGCAGACTTAGGGGGCCAGGGGCCTAGGCAAGATGACCTGAGGCATGGGTAGGACATCTGCATGGAGGGTCCTGGAGACACTGCACCAGGAGGGCCTGGGCTCAGGAGCGCACTTGGGGCAGGAGACACGGCCAGGGTCACTCTGTCCTCCTGCTGGCGAGCTCTCTCTCCATGAAACTGGGCCTGGACTCACAGCTGGTCCCACCTGGTCTCTGTCTCCCCAGGGCTGCTGTCTGGTGGAGGAGGGAACTGAGCCCTGAGCTCGGCTCTGAGCATGTGCCACACACGGTGCAGGGAGAGGGGGCGGTGGTGCCCGCACTGAAGGAGCTGCGGCGGGATGACGGTCTGGGCACCTTAGGGAGAACCTGGCTCCAAGTAAAGACAGCAGAAATAAAAAGGGCTGAGACGCGTGACGCTCCGGGGTAGGCCCGGGGTTCAGTCCTCAGTGTCACAAAAGAAGAGACGATGAAGATCAGATGGAGCAAAGGTGGTGGAGACTGGAGACGTGAGCCCCTAGCGCAGGCAGAGAGGGCTTCCTGGAGGAGGCGGGTCCTGAGCAGGCCTGGTGGGGGAGGAGGGACCCTGGCGCTGCATCTAAGCCCACTCCTACTCTTGCTCTGACAGTCCTCCGTGAGCTCCGCCTCCACTTCCGCCCAGTGAGGACCCATCTTGGCAAGGGCAGTGCTAGGCCCAGCTGCTGCGCCAGGTGGATGTGACACCGAGAGCCCTGTGGTAGCAACGCAGCTGCAGGAGGGCACAGGAGGCCCCATGTTCCAGCCCTGCGGCCCCCTGGATGAGCCAGTGCTGGGCCCCAAGCAGGATGCCCTAAGCCCTTCTCAGGCTCCCCACATCCTCAGAAAGCCCCAGCCTCAGCTTAACAAAGTAAAAAAGTAGAAAGAATGTGTAAGTGCTAGGACAAACAGCAGACTGAGCGCGTGGCTGGGGGCAAGGATTCAGGTGTGATCCAGAATAAAGCTGCTTAAGTTGGCTCCGAGGTGCTCCACAGCGCAGGAGGCCAGGCAGACAGAGCTGCCGCAGGGCCCGCCACCTCCACTGCCCGGGGCTGGGGCTTTACTCTGCTTGGCCCGGCAGCATCACCAGTCTCAGGGGCTCTGTGGGCGCAGCAGGGGCGTCTGCAGGGAAGAATCGGCCTCACTGCTGTGCCCTGAGGTGGATGGCGTCTACTCGGCCTTGCTCAGTGAGCCATGATGGGCTGGACCGGACTGGGCTGGGGAGGCCAGAAAGGAGCAGCTGAGCAGCAGGCCTGGGGTCCAGCCTGCCCCAGGTGGGTGGGGCTGTGGGAGGAGGAGGACGCGGGGCCTGGAGCCACAGCCACCTCTCCTTGGGCCTGACTGTGAGAGGTGCAAAGGCGTCTCCCCAGGAAAAGCAGGGGTTTCACCACACAGAGAAATTCAAGGATCTGAGGGTGCACAGGCCTGGGGTGGCAGAGGCAGCTGATTCCCAGGGAAGGGAAGAGAAGACCGGAAATGGAGAGGACGGGAGGGAGGAGCCTACAGGGGAGGGAGACAAGCGCGCAGGAGGAGACGCTGGAGAGTCTGAGCCTCAGCGCGGCCCGCCACACCTCAACACCTCCAGACACAGTGCTCTCCCCTCGAAATGATTCAGCCCCGATTCTGAGTCCTCTTACGAGTTCTACGCTAAGTAATTCTCACCGGACTTCCAGACCATTATGCCACTGCTCGTGATGGGTGTTGAATCCAGGCCCCACGCAGCCAGGCCACCACTCTTCCTCACACCTCCACCCCAGCCCTGTCACTGCCACTCCTCAGAGGGACACAGGACACAAGGGCTCAGTCAAGGCCATCAGGCGTCATCTCTCCAGCCCAAGGCATGCGACAGGGGTGACACTAATGTCGCATGGCTTCTCTGGAGCCCTCAGGGCAGCCTAAGGCCTGCTCTCAAAGCCAGCCTTGCAGCAGGCCAAGCCTGGTGGCTCAGCTCAGGAGTTTTCAGTCCCCAGTTGCTCACCAAGTCTCCACTGCACCTGGAGCTGCTCTGTGGCCCAGCATGCCTGGTGAGGGACCTGAGTTTGCACAGGTCCAGGGCGCAGAGTAGTGGCCACTGTTGCGGGTTTGGCTCGGCCTCCAGGTCTCAGCAATGGCTTAAC
>PVJA010054425.1:0-11593 GCA_004027025.1 Myocastor coypus
AAAAAAGAGCTATAGATAGATGCCGATAGCTATAGATATACTCCAAGGTACAAGTAATTGTCATAGTTTGGGATTTTACAAGGGAAATAATATAATACAGGACACATTTTATAAATTATTTCATAATGACTCATCCAAAGTGTCATATAAAAATGGTGCAAAAATCTATCCACATTCTAAAGACTAAAGAATTCAGCTGAGGGCCTGGATGAACAGTAATGTCCTTCATGGGTGCAGTTGAAGACTTAGAGCCATAACAATGTCCCACAGAAGCAGAAATAGATGCCAAGAGCCCATGACAATGTCTCATGCAAGCCTACATCATGGATTCTTCACTGGGAAGGCCAAGAGGTCAGTGGTAGAATTCAGAAAGTCTGTACCAGAAGGATGAAGGATCTGTGCTACTTGGCAGAGGGTCTGAACTGGAGCCAGGAAGCAATGTGCAAGATAAGAACCACAAATTTCCACAACCATCCTCAGCAACAGTGAGGTCCTGAGCTCTTCCTCTGATGAGTACAACCAACTTCATCAGGAAAGCCAGCATGACACGTCCCCCAGGAGAATACCTCAATAGAACCAGCAACTTCTCCAAATAGCTTCCCTAACAGCTTCCCTTCTCCTCCATTTCTGCCTCTTCTGCTGCCAAAAGACGTCCTCAGGTGGGCCTCCCACATCCAGCCCCACAGTAGTTCAGTTCAGCTGAGTGCAACAAATTGACCAACAGTTGGTAATCCACTTCAATGGTTTCTTACAATGATCAATGACAACTTAGTTGACAAGATAATTACTTTAAGGTATACAATTAGTTTAAAGTATTTAGTTGTTCAGTCTTAATAGATGTATGATTCTTTTGTTTTTGTCGCACTTATTTACTTTAGGTTTTCATAAGGACAAGAATAAAATTTACAGGTGCATATAAACATTTAATTAGTTAATTAAGTATCTCCTTCCCTTGCTTTTGCTACATATATTTATAAACATGAACTTTTATCTATCAAATTTATATCATATTTTACACTTAAGTAACAGGTTTTAGGCCCACCAAGTTGTATTTTAAATTTCTTTTACACTTATACTTAAAGTCATTATTTCACTTGTTGGGTGTCAAACTAAAAAGCATTGTTTTGTGAAGTTTGATGTCAAATAAATCAAGCTCACTAATAAATGGCAATCATGTTCTTTTGAGAAGTTTTCAGATATTTTTAAGTTTTTAATACCATCAATTTCTGTAGGGCATAATTTATTTATTTGTATTTGCTATAGGGTCTCCCTTCACAGCTCAGACTAATAATGATCCTCTTGTTTTCAGCCTTCCCTGCACTGCGATTACAGGTGTGCACCACCATGTCCAGTCTCCATGGCCAGCTCAGCACTCACTGGGCATGGACCGGTGTGCCATGTGGTACCAGGGATCAAACCCCTGTTGCTGAGCTTGCCTAAGCGGGTGCTTAGTCCGCTGACCTGTATTGCTGAGCCAGTATGATATATTTTAATTAGATTTTGATACATCATTACATGTCACACACACAGAAATATATAGAGATACTTCAATTAGGCACGTACAGCATAAGGCTTCTCACTGTCTTCAGTTCTGCATAAGGTATACTTATTTTTTCATATATTTTCTCCCTTTTATACTTTCTCATTATCTTCATATTTTTCTATTCTCTCTCACACTCTCTCTCTCTCTCTCCCTCTTTCTTTTTTTTTTTTTTTGGTGGAGCTGGGGATTGAACTCAGGACCTTCACTTGCCAGGGTATCTTTATATTTTTCTTCCCCTATAATTGCTTATAAATATTTTGAAAGTTCTAATTACATTCTTTCTGTCCTTTGAACATTGTTACATATTCTCTATTCTTGTGTACTTTCTTGCTCCCACATATTTTTTAATTTAATTTTTATGTGACATTCTTTTGTTTTTTTCTGTCTTTGTTTTGCATTGAATTCATATATTTTATGTGTGAATTTAGCTAGCATTTATAAAATGTATCTACAATTAATCTTTTACCATTCTAATCATATAAAATATTTTATCTTCTCCTATGCCCTGAAATACAGTTTATATTTTCTCTCACATTTTCAAATGTGTGCATGATCATTGTGAAAATTAGATTAATGATGATAAAATTGAAAATTGAAAAATTATTTATCTTTCATTACTCACAAGTGATAAATATGAAGATACTTGTTTAACACAAATCCACATGGTGTTGAATAAAATATATTGGCTTTTGTATGATTTGAATTAGGTATCTTTAGAATTATCCAATCCACAGGTCTTATATCATCTATAAGATTTGTCATAGGAGAAGATAAAATCACAAGTTATCTTAAACTCACATTTTTATTAGGTTTTCAAAATGTAGGATACATGATTCATACTTTAATCTTTTTAAAGCATACTTTGAAATTTGGAGTTCATTGACATTTTATATGTCTTTTATATGTCACCCATATGTTTTGAAAAATTAATCATGATGTGTTGTATGGTTTTATTGTGTTTCTTGTATATAGCATATATAGAGTTCTTGAAATTCACTGGCTAATAGGTTTGCTCTCTTGTAGACCAAGCTCAAAGATCTTAAGCATTATTTTCATAAACATTTTTGTTCCAATTCTCTAGTCTTTCTTGATCCCAATTAATATGTCACACTTCAGTGAACTTCTGTTTAATAGGTTTTTTTTTTCTGTTTTATTTTTACAGTGCTGATTGTATGGCTTTGCTTTGTTAATCTTTTCTTTTTTTCGTAGATTTTAAACAGTATTTGTACTTTTGCCTAATTTACTGTTAATCATAGTTAATACAAGTTTCACCTATAACTTACAATTTTCATGTGTACAAATTTAATTTGTGCCTTCAGAAAATCTATAATTTTATCTATCATTCTAAATAGATCAAATACTGTTCTGTTTGTGTCATTTCTGGTTTAATTTTGGTTGAATTTTCAGCACTCCTTAGGAATTACATTACCCTACTTAGATGGCAATTACTATTATTTTTCTGACATAAATTTCACCCTATTGAATGCTAGACATTTTTGTTTACTTCCTCTTGGGATTTGTTCTTGTACACAGGATTTTTCCTGGGTACAACTGTATTCTTTCTGATATTGCTTTTAAATTTGTGTGCCAGGACCAGGTAGCAGTCCTTACATCGACAATTTAATATATGGTAGATAACTAGACTACTTATGCACCACTTTTCTCTACTACCCTTTAAGTAACTCTGTACTAATTATGAGAAATTTTCTGGCTGCTGAAAACAGGTATTATTTCTAGATATTTGTGAAAATCAGGAACCATTTTCTTTGATCTTTACGGTTGCTTCCGTTGGGCGATTTCCCAGGCCTGTACTGTGTTGAATAATTTAGGGATTCTCCGTAAATCTCTAGAGTTCTCTTTGAAGTTCTTTCCTGTCTTGCTCTTTATCTGACACATATCAGCCTCCTTGCATTCTTTGAACTTTTATCTCCATATCTGCCACTAAGTGTGCTAGACTCTGCCTTGGCTCCCCTTCCAAGCACTCCGACGATGGCATCCAGGGCAATATTGAGGCTCACTTAATTTTATGTTTTTCTTTATATAACAGTATCTTTTATTGCCTAATAATCATTTTTCTGAAAGCCGTTGCTTCAAATATTTAGGCTGATATTTCATTTGATTCAGGAGAAAGGATAATTCTATTTCCTATTATATTATCTTGGCCCATATCATATTTGTTTTATAAATCTTCTAAGGAGAGGAAATCTTGGAGACTTGCCTAATTGGCCTATCATAATTCCATTGTGGGGGATCCATTATGAATATTTAACCAGTAGTAGAAAATAGCTATTCCTACTTCACCATAGAGAAGTTTTTTTCATATTCATTGGGCTAAATTCCATTTATGATCTGACTTCAATTTCTCCCAAAGGTATAATTACATCCTTTCAAGTTTTAAGGGGCTCATTAAGAAGTGGCTTTAGAAATTCCCAAATATTCCAGATATTTCCCTTAACATAGAGTAGAACTATTCTTTAATAGTTACTGATGATTTGGAGAAAACTTTGATTGAAAATTTACTAACTATAGTTTTATTATCATTTCTGCTTTCTTCTTCAAATGACTAAACTTACTCAATAATGGAACAATTACTCTGGAAATTGGCTTGATTGTGGAAACTTAATGAAAATCTGCGTTCTCCATTGTATTGAGAATTCATGTTTCTGTTAGTGCCAGAATTTTTCTGAGTAAGTTTAAATAATATTTGCGTAGACTAACCATCTACTTTATTTAAGACATAATGCAATAATTTAGCTATCACTACAAGTCTTCATGGGGAAAAATATTCCGATTGCTTTCAGTTCCTGGTGCCAATGAAAGCAATTCCAAGTACCTGATTTTTAAATATTAGTTTGGATTTTAAGTCTACATTTACATTACCTTCACTGACTATTCAACGCTGAAATCATCTTTTTTTGACATACAGAATAAGAGCACAGAGCTTTTCAAAGATGTTCCTGTTTCTTCTGCAATATGAATTTTTTCTTTCTTTCTTTCTTTCCTTTTTTCTTTCTTTCTTTCTTTCTTTCTTTCTTTCTTTCTTTCTTCCTTCCTTCCTTCCTTCCTTCTTCTTTTGTCTTTGCTGTTCAGGCTGGCCTTATGCTCACTTTTGTAGCCCAGGCTTGTCTTGAACTCACACCGATCCTCTTGCCTCAGCCTCCCAAGTGCTGGGATTACAGGTGTGTGCCACCACACCTGGCAAAATGAATTTTCTTAACTTTGTGAAAGAAGAGGAATATTATACTGTCTCACATAGTTATAAGGTAAATCTGGGAGTCACAGACATTGTTCCTGCCTCCCTTCATTTTTAGATCTTTTTTTAATTTATATTATTCAATAGCATTGCTTCTCAGTCTTTTGGCTAAAATCAAGTGATTTATTATTATTATTATTATTATTATTATTATTATTATTATTATTATTCAGTGGAGGTTCTAACATCTCAATATTACTGAAAGTGGACAGTAATCCAGGTTTTAGACAGCTAAACGAGAAAAGTGTTAAAACCACTCAGAGTTTCTTCAGATAGTACATTAAATATAAATCCGAAGTTAGACATGCTGATATACAATGGTACTCTGAGTTATTAGGAGACTGAGAAAAGATTATGAGTTTGAGGCCAGCCTGATCTACTTAGAAATACCTTGTCTCAATAAAACCAAAATCTTTAATATATATGTTATATACATATAACCTTGTGTATATAATATATTATATACAGTTCATTGCAATAGTTCATCCCATCTTTTTCTGGACTTATATATCTATAATACATATTGCAGATTAATATATAAGTATATATATATATATATATATATATATATGCGTGTGTGTGTGTGTAAAATCTTATCCATCTCCTTTACTGTGGATATTTGCAATAAAAGAAATACACTATAGTTATGAGTATGACGACACTGAGTGGTGTAGGAATGGTTATTACTTTGGCAATGACAACAATTATTGAAGGCCAAACACAGGTCAATGATACTGCACAGAAAGAGGGTAGAGAGGCAAAGAAACAGAGTCAGAAGCTGATGGTGATATAATCAAAGATGAAAACAGAGAGAGTTGGCTCCTTCAGGGACTTAGACTAAGTCTCTGAACTTCCACATGCGTCTCTTGGAAAATCTAGCTGTGAAGTGAATCCTACACTCCAAAATTTATTGTTTTTTTATTTATAATTTGATTACTTTTAATAAGAAATAACAATTAGACACTTTGAAAACAAGTTAGTAGGACAGCCATGATAACTAATAAAATGCATGTTGTTTTTTCATAGTAGTTGTTCAGGGCATAAGATTCAGACAGGATAGTATTTCTAAATACTATTGGCACAAATATTTCTTCTCATTGAGCTAAGAGAAATTACTTGTATGCACAGTCTAATATTTCATAATAGTAGCGGGTTATCAGCAGAACTGGCATTGTTGGAAGCTGTTGACTTGAGCCTTTTGCAGCTCAGCATACTTATCTGGCTTTACTTTTTATTTCTCATGGTTAAACTTTTCTGCTGGATTGTTAAGGCCAAGTTAAAGCAAGATGTAACTTCTGTAACTGAAAAGTTCAGTCAAATCCCCTCAGATTCACTTTGAAATCATGTGCAGCATTTTGCAGAACTTTTGTCAGTGTCAGCCATCTGGATGAGTCACAGCCATTGCTTGACAAGTTTGCTTTCTGTGAAAGCCTGAGAGGCTTTCTGTCTCCTTAGGAAAACTATACATTGTAGATCCCCTTCCTCTGTGGCCCCATACTCTTCTTAAAAATAAAATTTGGGACACCACTGAGTTATAGGATATTATGTTACCAGTTCTCTTATGTACAGAATCCTCACTGACTTTGAAGGGCTAGGGCCAAATTATTGCTATCCTTGTCAACCTTCTGTTTCTCTATGTTTTTGATCTGCGAATTTAAGTTCTTAGCCCTAGAGAAGAGAAGTTAGTGATACTATTACTGTATAACATAGATATTTGAGCTTAACATCGCTATCTTTCTGAATATCAAATGCCTTAGACCACTTAGAACTGGCATTTACTATCAGTCATTGATGTTCTAATAAATCCCTATAGAATGTGATTTAAAAAAAAAAAGTTGCACATTTTTATACAGCAATTTAGAAACCTAACCATGTGCAAAAATTGTAGCAGGGCAAATCTTGTCTCTTATTCTCTTTTATTACCTTTTTGGTTAAAAAAAAGTTACCTGAGAATATAGTAATAATTGAAATGACAGTAGAAGCAGCACACATCTAAAAGACCAGAATGGCAAGCATTGCAAGTATGATTTTAGTATTATGCAATGCTATACTCAGTGTACAAAACACATTGGAGATTCTTAGGCCCATTGTCTAATTCATACTGTGCATAGAGGAGCATGGCTGTGCCCCTGATGTTTCCTTTCATTTCTGCTTGCTAAAATCTCTCATTCTTTAATCCTTAAGTTCTTGATTTCCATTTAGCTGTGTTATGCCTTTCCATTTTTATTTGGCTATCACAAATTGTGCTATTTTGACATAGGAACACAAACGTAACTATGATATGATGTTTTCAGTTCTTTTGGGAAAATTTCCATTAGGGTGATAGCTGGATTGAATGGATTTTCCAGTCCTAATTTTTAAAGAAGTCTCCAAACTTAATTCCATAATGGTTGCACCAGTGTGCATTCCCACCAGCAGTGGAGAAGAGTTCCTTTTTACCCACAGCCTCTCCAACATTTGTTGTTGGTTGATTTCTTTATAATAGCCACTCGTTCTGGGATGAGATGGTAGCTAAGTGTTGTTTTAATTTGCATTTCATGGATGGCTAGCATTGTGTAGCATTTCTTCATGTATTTATAAACTTCTAGTATTTCTTCCTCTGAAAAGTGTGTATTCATCTCAGATGCTCATTTCTGGATTGGATGTCTCAATTATGGAACCCTAATTTTTTTTAGTATTTTGTAAATTCTAGATACAAGACCTTTGTCTGAGTACCTATTATATAACATTTTTTTAAATATGTGGGTTGCTTTTTACTGTTTGCAATTAATTTTTTATTTTAATTTTTTATTACTTACTAAGAAATAACAATATGGCAGTTTCAAAACACATCAGTAGTACATTCTCAATCATTGATACAATGTGTATTGATGTCTTCATAGTAGTTATACAGAGCACAGGGTGTGGATGTGATAAATTTTCTAATTGTTATTGATACAAAAATTTCTTCTCTTTGAACTAAGAGAAAATAGTTGTATACGTACTCCAATGTTCCAAATTTGCAGTTGGTTACTGGTGAAACTGGTAGTGTTAGAAATCTCATTCCATTCAACTATCCCCCTACTGGGAATTTTCCAAGAAAAACTGAAAACATCATACCATAGTGATATCTGTTCACCTATGTTTATAGCAGCCAAATTTGTAATAGCTAAATCTTGGAAACAACCAAAATGCCCACCATCTGAAAAATAGTTGAAAAAGATGTGGTATTTTTATACAATGGAATATTACTCAGCTATAAAGAATACTAAACTAGAAGACTTCATATATAAATGGATGTATCTTGAACATATAGTCATAAGTGAAATAAACCAGACCTACATATGCAAGCATCATATAGTCTCCCTAGTGTAAGTAATTTTGACATGCAAAAAACTTCTTAGCAATAGGAGGTCCCAGTTGTTGATTCTTTCAAGTGTTTCACACCCATTTTGATTTTTGCCAATGAGCTGTTTGCCTACACTAATGTCTTCAAGACTTCCTTCCACTTTCTCTTCCAGTAGATTTGGTGTTTATATTTTAATATTTAGATCTGTAATCGATTTTGACTTTAGTTTTTACATGGTGATAGACCTGGGCTGAATTTTAGATTTTGGCGTGTAGAGATCCACCTTTTGCAGCGCCATTTGTTAAAGAGGCTAGTTTTCTTCCAGTAAACAAGTTTGGCCCCTTTGTCAATGATAAGGAGGCTGAATGTGTTTGTATTTGCTTCAGTGTCTTCTAATCTGTTCCATTGTTCCTCAGATATATATATATATATATATATATATATATATATATATATATATATATATATATATATTTTTTTTTTTTTTGGCCAATACTAGGCTGATTTTTATCACTGTAGGCTTGTAGCATAATTTAAGTCAGAAATTTCAATGCCTCCTGCCTTATCTTTGTTTCCCAGAATTGTCTTTGCCATTCTAGGTCATTTCTGGTTCAAAATAAATTTTAGGAATGATTTTTTCCAGTTCTGTTAGATATATTGATGGTGTTTTGATAGGACTGTATTAAATCTGCATAACAATTTTGGGAATATGTCCATTTCACAATGTTGGTTCTTTCTATCCTGCAGCACAAAGTATCTTTCCATTTTCTGAAATTCTGTACCATCTCTTTTATCAGAGTACTGTAGTTTTCATTGAATAGATCTTTTAATTCTTTAGTTAATTCCTAAGTACTTCACTTACTATGGTACTATTGTAAAAGACATTTGTCCAGTTTCTCTCCCAGTGTGTTTGTTATCTGTGTAGAGCAGTGCTATTGATTTTTTGTGTTGACTTTATATTCTGCTACACTAGTGAATTTGTGAATTAATTACAGAAACTTCTTGCTGGAGATATTTGGTTCTTCCAAGTAGACTATCATGTTATCTGCAAATAATTGATATAATTATTTCTTTCTTGTCTAATGGCTATAGCTAATGAATCCAAAACTATAATTAATAGGAGTGGTGATAGAGGATATTCTCATCTTGTACAAGATCTGAAAGTAAAAGGCTTTAGTTTTTCCCCATTTAGAATCACATTAGCCATTAGATTGTGATAGATGGCTTTTATCACATGGAAGTAGAGGCCATCTGTTCCATTTTTCTGTAATACCTTTAAAATGAACGAGTATTGGACTTTGTCAAAGCCTTTTCTGCGTCAATTGAAATGATCATGTGGTTTTTGGACTTGACTCTGTTGATATAGTGTGCTACATTTATTGATTTGTGTATACTGAACAAAGCTTGAATTCTTGGGATGAATTCTACCTGGTCTTGATGTATAATCTTCTTAATGATTTGCTGTATTCTATTTGAAAGAATTTTATTGAAGATTTTTGCATCATTGTTCATGAGAGAGATTGGCCTGTACTTCTACAAAAGAGAAGTTTTGGTATCAGTATAATACTTGCCTCCAGGAATGATTTTGGGAAGATTGATTTCTTTTCTTTTCAATTTCATTGAAGAGTTTGAGAAGTATTGGTATTATATCTTCTGTAAAAATCAGTGGTGACTACATCAAGGCTTGGACTTTTATTTGTCGGTAAGTTTTTTTTTTTTTCTAATTACATTTTGTATTTCATTGGCTGTTATTGGGTTATTGAGAATTCTTGTATCTTCTTGATCGAGTTTTGATAAAGAGTACCTTTGTAGGAATCTGTCCATTTCATCTGTGTTTTCAATTTTGTGAAACTATAGATTCTCAAAGTAGCTATAAATGATCTTCTCAATCTCCACTGGGTCTATGGTAATTTCTGCCTTGTCATTCTTTATTGCTTGAATTTGAGCCTCTTTCCTCTTTTTGATCAGGTTAGCTAGGTAGGCGCTTATCATTTTCTTTAATTTTTTAAACAACAAGTGTTTTGATTCATTAATTCTTTGTGTTGTTTTGTATGTCTCAGTTGAATTAATTTCTGCTCTAATCTTTATAATTTCATCCTGTCTTTGGTCTTTGGGTTTAGTTAGTTCTTCCTTTTCTAGACAATTTAGGTGCAGCAACAGAGTATTTATTTGTTCCCATTCGGTTTTCTTAATGTGTGATTTCAGAGTCATAAGTGTTCCTCTAAGAACTGCTTTCATTGCATCCCGCAAGTTCTGGTAGGTTGTGTTTGAATGTTCATTAAGTTGGAAACATTGCTTAATTTCTTGTTTAATTTTATCTGTAACCCACCGGTTGCTGAGGAGTGTGTTGTTTAATTTCTATGTGTTTCTGGGGTTCTTGTGGATTTCGTTGTCATGTATATCCAGTTTCATTTCACTGTAGTCAGATAATACGCATGGGATAATTTGTTTTCTAGCTAATACTTAAGCATGGTCTATAGACTAATATGTGGTCTATTTTAGAAAATTTCCTGTGTGCTGCTGAAAAAAATGTGTATTCAGAAGTGCTGGGGTGGAACACTCTATATATCCACTAAGTCCAGTTGCTCAAACTTCTGGTTCAGATCTGTTACTTCTTTGCGAATTTTTTGTCTGCTTGATCTATCTGTTTTGGATAAAGGGTTGTTAAGGTCTCCTGTTAAGATTATAGTATTAGATTTTTCATGTCCATTAAAATTTGTCTTATATACTTGAAAACTCCCATGTAAACATACATATTTATAAGTGTTACCTCTACCTCTTGAATTTTTTCCCTAACCGGTATGTAGTGGCCTTCTTTATTTCATTTGATCAATCTTGGTTTGAAGTTCAGATAACTGCAAACAAAATTGCTACCCAGCCTTTTTTTTTCTCAGGTTATGGGGCATATAGCACTATTTTCCATCCTTTGACTTTGAACATATGAATTTCTTTATGAGTTAAAGTGTGTCTTGCATACAGCATATTGTTGGATTTTACTCCCTAGTCCACTGTGCAAGTCTATATCTTTTAATTTGACAATTAAGTACATCTATATTGATGATTATCATTGAAATATATTGACTTATGAGTGACGTGTTTTTTATCTAGTATTGTTTACCCCTTTTCTCCTGTGTTTAGTTGGTTGCCCTATTTGGTGTGTTCCTTCTATTATTATTTATGGAGTTTGGATCATTTTGGTCCCTCTCTAAAATTTTTTTAGTAGTCTTTGTAAGGTTAACTTTGACATCATGAAATTCTTTAATTGTTCTTTGCGGTGAAAGTATTTCACTTCTCCCTCATACTTGAAAGAGTATTGTAGGGTATAGCAGTCTGGGATTGAATTTGTTTTCATGGAGGACATGAAGCACTCTGCTCCATGCTCTTCTTGACTTCATGGTTTGTGATGAGAAATCTGCCATTGTTGTGATGGGTTTTCTTTTAAATGTGATCTCTCTTTTTTTTTTTTTTT
>PVJA010054426.1:0-11574 GCA_004027025.1 Myocastor coypus
ATCTCAAACCTCAAGTGATCACTCAGTAATGCCTGTGCTGACGTTCTCAGCTCTACCCTTCATATATCTGTCCATATTTAACTAGAACTTTGGAAAGCTTACACACTTGTAAAAATTACAGAAGTAATAATTGTATTTTAAAATGCATGGAAAAATACATTGATAATATTCTCAAATACATTCTTTCCTGTCCCAGTCCTTCGCACTGTACAGCAGGATGTGTTAACCTGAGCTGGCCTAGTGAGGGTGGTATAATGTTCTAATCATGTGTCTGGAGAGTGCCAAGATTTAAAAGACTAATCAGCACCAGAAGACATGGATGCATCTCTTTTTTTTTTTTTTTTTTTTTTTTTTTTTTTTTTGTCTTTTTGAGACAGGGTCTCGCTATGCAGTTGAGGCTGGCCTTGAGCTCACTGTTGTAGCCCAGGCTGGTCTCGAACTCGCACCAATCCTCCTGCCTCAGCCTCCCGAGTGCTGGGATTACAGGCGTGAGCCACCACGCCCAGCTTGGATGCATCTCTTAAAGCCTTTTTTTTTTTAAAAAGCAAAAGCAGTATGATGCGAAAGAATATATATGTCCATGAGTATTTTTATTTAAGGTCCCAAGCCAGGAAAATTACATGACAGTATATCATTTAGAAATTCATATATAGATTACATAATTGTGAAAAATAAAAGAAGTCAGGATAATAATTTACCTCTCTAATGAGGGAGAGTTGAAAAGAGTACATGAAACAAGAGTGGTTATCTTTTTTAAAAGAATCACCTTGGGCCCAGCGGGATGGCTCAGTGGTCTAAAGTGCCTGCTTGGGGAAGCTTAAGTGGCTTCAGGGACCGCAGTTCGATCCCCGGCACCACATGCTGTGCCAGCTCTGCCCTCAGGACGGGCTGAGCCGGCCATAAAAATGAGTGAATAAACAAACAAAGGTTCTGAAACAAGAATAAAAATAATAAATAAAATGAAAAAAAATCACCTCTATGTCTTTTCATGTATTAATAATTCCTTTAATGAAATAAATATTGAATATTTCATAATAATAAATAATATTTCATTATCTAAACATACCACAGTTACTTTTTTTTTTTTAAACTATTTGCCCACTAAAGCCTTGCCTGGTAGTTTGCAACTTTGAGAATTGTAATCCAAACTGATCTAGCCATCTATGTGCAGGTTTTGCGTGGACACAAATTTGCAGCTTCTTTTGATCCATTCTGAGGAGTACAATGGCTGGATCAAGTGGAAAAAATATGTTTAGTTAGTTAGCTTGTTTGTTTGTTTGTTTGTTTTTTGTCTTTTTGAGACAGGGTCTCGCTATGCAGTTGAGGCTGGCCTTGAGCTCACTTTTGTAGCCCAGGCTGGTCTCGAACTCGCACCAATCCTCCTGCCTCAGCCACCCGAGTGCTGGGATTACAGGCGTGAGCCACCACGCCCGGCCTTGTTTGTTTTTTTTGAAAAATTGAAAAACCAACTTGCAAGGTGTAGCGTTTTGTGAATTCCTATTGCTCCAACTTCTCACTAGCTTTTGGTGTTATTGGTGTTTCCTATTTTGTACATTTTAATCAGTGTGTAGTGCTATCTCAATGCTGTTTTAATTCATACTTTCCTAATGACCTATGATTTTAAACATATTTTCTTATCCTTGTTTGCCATCTTAATGCCTTCTTTTGACATGTTCATTCTGCTTCTTCATTTTCTGAATTTCTCATGTTTTGATCTCTGAGGCTTAGTTAACCTGGGAGTGACTTCTCTTCCTTGGACGTCCAAATTTCTAAAGATGGTAAGTAACTTGCCTTTGAGCGAGCCTTTCACATGCAGATAAGCCAATTTGGGTCCTCCCCCGCCCCACCTCTATGGAAAGGTTCTTACACTCTTGGCCTCTACACTGCACTAATTACCCCAGGGCCAAGTACAGATGGCTAGACCCAGCCCCTACTGCTGAGAAGGGTTGAAGTAATTCACACCAGCCATTCCTCAATCTGCATCTTGCCCCTCCCCATTATTTCCCACGGGAACCACACTGGAGGCTGTTCCCCAATTCCCTATATCACATTCTTCTGTGTTGTGCTGTGGTCCTTCTTTTGGGGATCTGTGTGTAAAGATCCTCAGAGCAGTCACTGCCTGGTCATACCATACCTGCGTGATGAAATCTACAATTTACAGTAGTACAGTACATGATTTTCCCCTGTGCACATGCACCTAACACATAGGTTAATGCCTATTGATTAAACCTAACGGTTGTTTATTGCACCTTCTTATGGATTTGGTTTTCTCCATGTTAAAAACACGGAGAAGTTTTCCACTTCACAGAAAATGCATTTCCAGCAGAGGTGGAGAGGTGGGGAGCTCTAGATCAGTTTCTGTGCATATAAAAGGCAAGTTCAAAGGCAGGTTGTTTTCTGCCACTAGGAATTTGCTAGCCCCTGGAACAGAAGGCTTTTAGGGGTCAACTGGGCCTTGATGTCCAAACCTCACAACTTCAGAGAAAAGCACAATTAACATAACAAAGAAGAGGTGCACTGAGGCACAAAGTAAGAATGTTAACTGCTATATATTCTGCTTTTCTTGACATCTTCCCAAGGAAACTCTAGTTCAGTGTAATTGCAAGGAATTTAGGAAAATTCCTGGGCTGTATTTAGGCTTCCAATCAAATGCAAAGTAGGAATTAGGCCATTTTGCTTTTCATCTATGGGAATGAGCAGCATTTATTTTTAAAGATCCCTGAGATTTTTGGCATTCTACACCACACTGTTGAATCCAGTGAAAGTAGACTGCCTAACAAAGATAGCAGGTAAGTTTAACAACTTAACATTACTGCACCTTAAGTGAAATAAACAGAGGGTCTGGTGTTGCAATCCTCAGATCTCATTTACAACCACTTTTAATTAATGTTTAACCAAGCTTTTATAAACACACATAAGTGTGTACAGGGATTATCTCAGATGGGCCTGGCTCTGAGAAGCAGGAGCTAACAAATACTAAAATTTGCAGAAGCTTATTTTGCAAAGAGTAGAGGGTAAGAACCCAGAGAAAAAAGGAATTTAAAAAAAAAAATTATCAATACATATCTGAATTTTTATTCAGGGAAGAGAAAAATTGTGAAAAATGCCTCTTCCTACACAACTGTTCTCGTTAGGCAAATTTAGAGAAGCATGAAAATAATTTTGCATGATGGGTAAATATTCTGTATCTGCACTGTCCAGTATGATAGAGCCACACATGGATATGTGGTACTTGAAATGCAGCTGGAAGGACTAAACAATCGGATCTTTCTTTGTTTTGGTACCAGGGAATGAATCAAACTCAGGACCTTGCACTTCCCAGGTAGACACTTATGCCTCTGAGCTAATTCCCCAACCCCTTGAATTTTTTTTTTAAATAATTTTTATTTTATTTATTTTTTTCTTGTTTCAGAACTTTTGTTTGTTTGTTTATTTATTTTTATGGCCAGCTCAGCCTGCCCTGAGGCCAGGGCTGGCATAGCATGTAGTGCCGGGGATGGAACCTTGGTCCCTGCAACTGCTCAAGCTTTCCCAAGCAGGTGCTTTAGACCACTGAGTCATCCTGCTGGGCCCCGCCCCTTGAATTTTTGATTGAATTAGATTTAATTAACTGAACAGGGAACACAAATTTAGATAGCCTTTCACCAGTTTAGTGCAGTTTTCTTGAAAAAAATATTAAACTTCACAGAGTGATACTTGCAGGCATTGAGAGATTGAGACAAAATGCCAGAGTGAGATAGCAAGCCGTTCTCCAATTCTTTGGCCATGGATGGCCATGATGTGGATGATTCTCTCTCCTTCCACCAACTCATGACCCCAAGAACTGCACCTACTTCTGCACCACCTTCTAAGTGGCATCATCATGAAATGCAAAGAGCATATAAAGAAGATGAAGACCCTGCAGCACGAAGGAGCAGAAGAAAATGCCCAACTCCATTGATGAGAGAGAGAGAGAGAGAACTAGCAGAGAAATACCAGGATACTGCCAAGGAATGGAAGGACGATGTGAACAAAGACTATGAGGAAACTGAGATTATTAGCACCACAGAGAACTAAAGAGCTGTGGGCTCCACTGCTGGAGCAATCAAATCAGCTGTAGACAAGAGAAGACAGTTGATCCAAGAGCCCAAATTCTTGGGTGGTGACATGGAACACACCCATTTAGTGAAAGGCTTGAATTTTGTTCTACTTTAGAAGGTGTGAGCTGAGATTGCTAGCAAAGAGAAGGAGGAAAAGGAATTGATGGAGAAGCCCCAAAGGAAACCAAGAAAGATGAAATTCAAAACAAAATTGAATTTAAAACATGTCTGGGTTGCAATGTTTACCATATGCTTTTTAAGACCAAAGCATATGAGTGGAATGAGCTGTTCCTGCCAGGTCGAATGGCCTGTGTGGTCGACCTGAATAATAAGTATGCAGACACAGATATCCCCACTGATCTTATCCGAAATAAGGCTAATTGTCCTATCATGGAGGCCAGACCACACTGACCCCAAATGACATTGTCATCAGCAAGCTTACTCAGATCCTTTTACACCTAAGGCAGAGCATCTGAAACAAAAAGCTCAAAAGAAGGACAGAGGGAAGCTGGAGGAGAAGAAATCTCTTGAGGTTGACGTGAACATTTTTGAAGACATTGGGGATTATGTTCCATCCACCACCAAGATACCTCGGGACAAGGAGCGGGAGAGAGACTGGGAATGAGTACATGATCAGGAGAGAGGCCAAAACTGGGAACAAGAACAGGAATGAGAAATGGACTGGGAGAGAGAGCAAGACAGAGAGAGAAGAGGAAAAGAAGAGGCACAACTGCTTTGAGAAGCCAGAAGTGGATGATGAACCCATCAATGTTGGCAAAGGACCTGGATTTGCCAAGGAACTGATTGAGTCCCTCAGTGAAAAGTTTTGTGGGTCTGCCTGCTAGGAGGGCACTGAATCACTGAGGAAGCCAGAAGACACAAAGCAACTGGGTGACTTCTTCGGCATGCCCAATAGTTATGCAGTGTGCTAGCCAGCCATCACGGATGATATGGCTGTGGATAGCAATGAGGAGTGGATTACAGCAAAATGGACCATGGTAACAAGAAGAGTCCCATAGGCTGCTGGGACTCCGATACCCAGGAGGAATACAGTGAGTATATGAGCAACGAGGAGGCTCTACCCAAGGCTGTATTCCAGTATGGCATCAAGAGGCCTGCGGGACAAAACACCACACACTCTAAGGAAACCAATGACAAGGCAGAACTTGATCACCAGGGAAAGAAGATTAGTGCAATCAGTGAAAAGAGGAAGAAGATGGAAATTGATGGGGTTGAAATGAAAAGACCAAAATACTGATCTACTTCAACTGGAGAATCTCCATATGAATGGTCTTCCTACTGTTTTCTTCCTGTAATTCCTACTAAGGTTATAACATGGGTGTGTGTGTATATGTGTGTGTGTGTATGTGTGTGTGTGTAAATATGTACAAAATTCTATTGCATTACCATTTAATTCTACTAAAGTTGGTTAACCTGCTTAAAAAAAATTAAACTTAAAAATAACTTCACTAGTACTAAAGTGGAAGATTAGGGCCTGGTAAACTGGCTGGGCCAGGGAGCATGGCCTTCCAATCAAGAGTCTAGCACCTGGAACCAATCAGAAAATATCTTCATTTCTTTCTTTTTTTTTTTTTTAATTTTATGTATTTAGTACACAGCCCACAGTATCTTACTACGTAGATTCGACTCACAGTGATCCTCTTGCTCACAGATTATCTTCATTTTTTTCCTCTGGAAAACTCAAGCAGGTTTCTGTGGCCTATGTTTTCTACCTTTTGCACTTTTTAAGTTTAATTATTTGTCTAAGACAAGAAGAATCCAGAAAGAATGTAGAAGGAGTCCTCAGCACCCCAGAATCTGGCAACAGTGCTTCTAGAGAAATTGTATGTATTACATATCAAGATTTTAGTAGTTGTCCTTGACCTCCTCAGGGGGCAACACAGACAGGATGATAGAAAACAAAACTTGAACCATGAGAACTGTTTCACAGCACTGGCCATTGAACTGAGGACCTCACTCTGAACGTAATGATCTTGTGATTCCTACTATATGTGGTTTATAATAGATCCCTAATAGATATTTGTGAAATAAATGAATAAATAAATTTGTGAATGAATTGACCAGCAATTTATGTAACTTTTTGACTGGGGAGAAAAAAAAACTTTCTTGCAAAATCTAATCATTTCTTTAAAATTTAGTGGTTTTAACAGACATACACAATAGTAAGCTGGATGGACGTATGGATAGGCAGAAGGCTAACCAGGTATGCTGGTAATTAATATTGGACTTAGGTTGCATTTCCTGATTTGGAGAATATAGCACATTTTATATAATTTTTTTTTATTTATTTTTTAGTGGGACCAGGGTTCAAACTCATGACCCTGAACTTGCCTGGAGCTATCTCCCCAGCCCCAGTAATTTTTAAATTATGCAAATAAATGTTTCATTGATTTTTTTTTTTGTTTGTTTGCTTGTTGTTTTTTTTTTTTTTTTCAGAACCAGGGATTGAACTCAGGCCCCTGTGCTTGGCAAATAAATGTTTTAAACCTCCAAGAGGAAAAGCTACCTACCATAGCACTTTTCAGATAAAACAGGGCTTGTGATTTGTTGTTTGTTCATCCAGGCCCTTTCCTTTTTCTTGGCTATACAAATCCATGCACATAATATTCAGAAACTTTTAAAAAATGTATTTAGTACAGGGTTTACAGAGTCTCACTACTAGATCGGACTCCTAGTGATTCTCCTGTTTTCAGCCTCCCAAGTGCTGGGCATGCGTGCCACTATGCCGTCTCATTGGCCTTCTCAGCACAGCCAAGGAGCAAGGCCAGGGCCAGCACGGCACACTGGGGGATGGAACCCGAGCCCTGGCATCTGCCTAAGCAGGCGCTTTAATCCTCTCAGCTATCTGGTTGGCCCTCAGAAATATTTTAAAATTAAGATTACATTATACTCTATAGTATATTCAGTGCTCTTCAAATATTCCAACATTTGGGACATATTCCTATGCCAAAAATATTTCTTTCATATGTTGATTATTTTCACTGGCTACAGAGTATTTCAGTGTCTAAAACATTAATGTAGATTGCAGTCCCATCTCTTTCCTGCTATTCATTTTCCTATTCACCGTTCAGGTGCTACTTAAACAACTTACTTCTCTTCAAATTGGTCTTAAAAACCACACAAATTTCTAGTTTACTAGAATTGACAGTTTCCTATCTCTTCATTTTGGAATCAGTAAGATAAATACTAGGCCTTCCTGTGAGGACAGCCTCTTCCTCTGAGATGACTGGACTTAAAGTTGGAGCCTGAAATTATTAACTGGGTGTCTTTTCTATTATGTAAGACCTAGAGTAACAGCTATCGGATCTCCCAACCCAGAGGTAGACTTTGAGAATGAGGAAACAAACCGTTCTATTCCAGATGCATACAGTCTCTGGGAAGTCTCAAATGACTTGCCGAATTTCCAAGGAGTTACTGTTTCTCAAAATATGGAGAAGCTCCAGGTCAAAAGTAAAATGTTCAATTTTTTTTTTTTTTTTTTTTTTGCTATGGTCAAAGTGTACTCTTTCAGCCTGACTTTGCAAAGGTTTTGAGTTTATCAGCAAGAAAAAGGAATTTCCTTGGCCTTTATCAGCGATCCAGAGTTGTATTTGCAGAGAAGATAAGCGGCAGACGATGCGCTGCTGTGTGCTCCAGGCCAAGCACTGACTTGGAACCAGGAATGAAGGTCAGGGGGAGGGAGGGCTGCGATTCGCAGTCTCGCTGTGAACAGGCAGCAAAGCTCCTCACAGCGCACAGTCACGCACAGCCAACAGCAGAAAGCATGCAGTGTTCTCCTCGTTAAAATGGAATCCCACTGGCTGGCCAATTAATTCATAAGTCTGCTAACCAATTTCATCCTAACAACCTAAATTAAAAATTAACAGAACACAGCCAGGGCCCCATTATGTGTCATTTGTAACAACTTTTCAATGGAAAAAAAAAAGGGGGGGGGCAAGAAGGAGAGCAAAGCTAGGACTTCATTAAAAGGAAAGGCCTGGGCTGGCATGTGCCCACAGCATTCCCTGGACCGGTTTCCCTGACAAGTCCTTATAAGTGGCTTGTGAGAGGCAAGAAAGAAATACTCACAGGTACCTCACGACTGGCTGAGCACACAAGGCAGTATTGTTTGTGGCTCTGGAGGGTCTGCTCGGGATGGGAAAAGTCTGTTCTTAGGGACTACTGTGCCCTTCACAACTTCACACTCCCTCCTGCTAGGAGACACTTAGGCCTGACTCGCATTTCTAAGGAAGCAGGAGGTAGAAATTGCCCTGTCTCTTTCCCCTCCCAGATTTGAGTAGATAGCAAGGTTTTCCCTCTGCCAGATAAAGGAAGAGGGAGGAAATTTCCAGCTCAATGTCCTGCTCCTCCTCACACCTTGCTCTTTGTCTCAACACTTCCGCGGCTTCCTCTGTGCTTATGGTTATCAACCTCCTCCATCCTTTTCCTCCTTTCTGCTACTGAGGATGGAACTCAATACCAGGGCCTCTGCACTGAGATATAGCCGCAGTCCCTTGTATTTTTTTTTATCTCAAGACAGGGTTGCCGGGGCTGGGCTCTAACTTGTGATTGTCCTGTTTCAGCCTTCTGGAGTACTGGAGTTACATGTGTGCAGTGCTATGCCCTCTTGAGCTCTAACGCAAGCCCCCTCAGGCTTTGGGCCATCTGAATGCGCCAATCTGCACAAGTGCCTCTAACATAGGATGTGCAAACTATCCTTAATTCCCTCATGAAACTGAGCTCTCCTGATTGGCTTCCTAACACCTTCAGAGGCATTCTATACTGCAGCTTATGAGTTGCCTTTTACATTCACTCCTCATAAATCATTACTTTAGGATCAGGAGACCATTACAAATGCCTGCTAGAAGAGTCTGGACATTGTCCTGAAGGCAGTGGACATTGCAGGCTCTTCACTATGGAGCTGTACAATCAGAATTTTTTTTTTTTGAAATTTATTCTGTACTGGATATAACTTCATCTGCTGTACCTTACCAGTTAATCATTACATCTACCTCCACCATTTTTTTTTTTTTTTGAGAAATAGTCCTCTAACATCTATTATGGAAGAGTTGCTCTGTAGTTGTGGATATTAACATTTTAAACCCCTATGAAAGTTGTACAAGGAAGCTACGAAGCTTAGCATCAACTCTAGAAGAGAAGGCAAAAGACACAAGATCAGTCTTGCCCTGACCTGCCTAGTTATGTAGCTTTCTCTTAAATATTTATTTTCTCAGGAACTTTGTTGATGCTCTTCCTGGTCTTATCATCTCTCACATAAAACACTTTCCTCTCATTCCGTTCTCTTTATAAATATATACCGGCTTCTGGGATTCATCTACAGCCACGTGAAGTCCAAATTATTCTAATTCTTATTTGTCCTTGCTTGTGATACTTCACTGTCTCATACAGTGAGCTGGTGAAGGTCAGAGGACACCAACAGTCTTCTTTCAGCTTCTGTTAGTACTGGGTAAAAACATAGCCTGTACACTGTAATTATTTAGCTAAATCAAAACATTAGATATTGCCATTATCTAAGAAAAGGAAAAGCCACCCTATGTGGCCTTTTACTTTCTGCAGCCCCAATGAGTAGACTGTATATATTGTTTTCAGTAGTATGAAATAGTACATTATATCAATTTATACATAGAAATGATATTTTTTATGTTTTAGATTCGGAGTTGGCAAATGATAGCTAATGGTCAAAGTCCAGCCCATTAACTGTTATTATAAATAAAGTTTTATCAGCACAAGGCATGGCCATTTGTTTGTGTCTTATCTGTTGCTACAAGCACAGACCAGAGTACTTGTGCCAAAGACCATACAGCCTACAAAGCCTAAAATATTTATTACTGAACCCTTTCCATAAAACATTTGCCGACCTTTACTTTAGACATAAAGTACCTGAATAGGGACCATTTCTGTTTCTAGTTATTTTTGGTATTTAATATGAACTTACTTTTCCCTACTAACTTTCTTGATGCCATCTGTACAGTTTGAAAACTAAGCACCTGCCTGTGATTTGAGATAAAATCAGAGCCAATGTACAGTTTGTCCTGATTCAAAATACAGTTATGAGAGTATGCCCCAGGAGAGCTGGCCAAAGCTGGGGGTACCGAACAGGTCTTCAGTTTCTCTCTCGTACATAAAAAGTGTTCGTGGCAGGCAACATCTGTCAGTGTTTCCCAGCCACATGTGCAGTCACATTAGGACCCAGCCACTGGTAGCAGCCTCATCCAGTTGGCTGATAGTTATCTAGATTGCCCATGCCAACAGCGCAAAAAAGCAGCATGGGTAATCAAGCCAGATAATCTCCAAGCAGACTAGGAAGAGGTTTGTTGTTTTTCTGGGAGGCAAAGGCAGGTAGAGACAGTGTTTAGCTCCAAAAGGTGCCAGGGTACCAAAAGAGTGTTTTCTTTCTTTTTTTGGTTTGCTTTTTAATATCAAAGCAATGATAAGAAGAGAGGGCCTTCTCATTATGCATAAGGAGTGATGAAAAGCAGTCAGTTGACAAATTACTTTTCATCACATAATTTGAACATAATGATGGGAAGATTTAAGCTTTCATTCAATTATTTCTTTTTTCTTTCCGGTCCTGTCTTGTGCTTGTCTTCTGTGAATCACAACTTGGTGTTGCTTGGCTTGCTGTTCATTGCTGAATCCGTCCCCTGGTACTCAGTCTTACAATTAGCTGTCCTGGAAGGGCATGATACGAACACTCCTCGAGTTCAGACGACCAGCAAGGGCTTGGTCTCGGTGTCCATGGAGATTCCCTCGCTGTTGACAGCCTGGGCTGCTCCCTCAGCTACCCCAGGAGCATTTGCTCTCAGGTTTCCTGTCATCCTATCACCATGATAGCTGTGAAGAGCTTCTGGGCCCTCACCTTCGGCCTTGCCCCATGCTGTAGGGCTCCTATCCTCCACACCGGCCGCGCTCAGCCTGTAGCTGAGTCTGCCCAGCCTGCGGCATGCTTCTCCATGCATCTGTTCCCTGGCTGCCCTCTCCCACCAACTGGACACTGGATAAAATGAAAGAAAGAAGTGTCTTCAACTTGTACTATAACTTGTCAGATACCATACTAATGAACAGTGAAAAGCTTGATACTTACATAGTTAAAGGTTATGAATTTCCTCCCATTTGACCTTGTCCAAGACCCTGAAGACAAGTGGCCTTAACACTCAGAAGTCAACAACTTTGTCATCACACACTCACCAAATAGAAAGCAAAAACTAATGCATATCTATAGCTTGTTTCTGGACTTATAAGTATCATATTTGCACTTAAAAACGTTCATTTTGAATCTTTTCAATGTACATACTTGCCAAGCTCTCTTTGAAACCTACATATATATGTGGCTGTGTACATTAAATATGTAAGCGGTGACACTAGACTGTAAGCACTGGGTTTAGACATGGTGCTATAGAGAGGGAAAAGGGGGAGGTTGAGTGAGAGAGAATACTGCATACTTCAATGTGAAGAAAAGAAATCACAGAGTAAT
>PVJA010054427.1:0-10000 GCA_004027025.1 Myocastor coypus
GGCCTTGAGCTCACTTTTGTAGCCCAGGCTGGTCTCAAACTCGCACTGATCCTCCTGCCTCAGCCTCCCAGTGCTGGGATTACAGGCATGCGCCACCACGCCCGGCTAAGGCCTTATTTTTATGTATGTATGTATGTATGTATTTATTTATTTAGTTATTTAGTTATTTAGTTATTTTTTTGGTCTTTTTGAGACATGGTCTTGCTATGAAGTTGAGGCTGACCTTGAGCTCACTTTTGTAGCCCAGGCTGATTTCGAACTCGCATGCCAATCCTCCTGCCTCAGCCTCCAAAGTGCTGGGATTACAGGCATGAGCCGCCATGCCCGGCGAGGCCTTATTTTTAAGACCATTTCATCCTGCCATCCTGACCCAAGCACAAGCACCGGTTATAACAGCTTGGGATCCAGTCTGGGTCTTAGAGGGTAGGAGTCTCCAGTTTGGGGATACATTAGAATTGAGAAGTGAGGAAGATGCTCTTTAAAAATAGACTTCTTGGTCCTTCTTCCACAGGACCCAGGTGAGGACCTGTTGCAGTGGGTGATATCTGCAACAATGACATCAAAATCTGAGGACAATCCACACATGAATTTTTCTACTGTGGCCTCTATTCGGTGAAAAGGAGACTTTCACATCATTTCACAACCCTTCCAGCGCACTGCCCACTCTGGGATACGTTTCAGTGAGTCCTTGGAGAATGGCCCATGTGTGCACTGAGCCCAACACTGAGGCTCTCTGGAGTTACATGCTCCTGCTCCACTGGGCTCCCAGTTAGCTGGGCTTGTGGAGGGCTCTGTCTTTAGCTGCTTCATAGCTAGTACACTGTTGTTGTAGGCAGCTGAGTTAGATAGAAATATTATAGGCCATGAGACAGGGCCAGGCCTTCAAGGACGACATGGAAGGCCAGGTGACTTTACAACTAGAGACAGACACTCCTTAGCCGCTGAGGGCCAGATCTCAAGATAAGAGTAAATAGAAGCAAGTGCATACTTCCCTAGGGATGGGCATCAGAGATTGATACTCTAAGTAGGTATCAATCACCTTAAAAGATCCTGCAAAGAGTCACGAGCCCAAGCTCAATAGGTGGTGTTCTTTTTTTTTTTTTTGTCTTTTTGAGACAGGGTCTCACTATGCAGTTGAGGCTGGCCTTGAGCTCACTTTTGTAGCCCAGGATGGTCTCGAACTCGCACCGATCCTCCTGCCTCGGCCTCCCGAGTGCTGGGATTACAGGCGTGCGCCACCACACCCAGCATAATAGGTGGTGTTCTTGCCCGCTTGCTATGTGACTTGTCTTCCCATTGGATCCCGATGTTAATCAATTTTACTTGAGCAATGGTGCTTGTGATCTCATTGGTTGACCACAGTCTTTGTCCCACCTTATGCCCCCCTAAGCGAGTTCCCATGTCTTCTGTATAAAAGTCCTTGGAAGAGACAGTTTCTGGGAGGACACCCACTCGGGACCCCCCTCCTGTCCCTTTCTCCAGCAGGAGCTTTCTTTCCCTCAATAAGTATGTTCTGCTCATTACCTCTGATTGTTCCTAAAATTCATTCTTGGGTTTTAGAGAACACGCACTTGTCCCAGGTACTTTCAGGTTGGGGATCAGTTTTCCCTATACCATTTGGAGGTTCCCTATTAGAGGTCATCCAGCCCAGATCAGTTTTTTCCCCTGCATCATTGGGATGAGTACCGTGTTTGTTTGCCCGTGGTTATCAAAGCTACTATTGCTAGCTGGGCCTGGTGGCGCACGCCTGTAATCCTAGCACTTGGGAGGCTGAGGCAGGAGGATCAGTGTGAGTTCGAGACCAGCCTGGGCTACAAAAGTGAGCTCAAGGCCAGTCTGAACTGCATAGTGAGACCCTGTCTCAAAAAGACAAAAAAAAAAAAAAAAAAAAAAAACAGCTACTATTGCTGGCTATGCATCCCAACTTCAAAGAACAAAATCCTACCAGGTAGAACAAAATCTACTACCCTGGCCAGTTGTTGCTCAAATAGCCAACTCTGTGGTTATGATGAAATTATTTATTTATTTATTTATTTATTCAGAACTGGGGATTGAATTCAGGTCCTTGTACTTGCCAGGCAAGTGCTTATTCTACTGAGCTATCTCCCCAGCCATGATGACATTTTAGGTCTGTTTCCTATGTAGAAATTAAGCGTCATGATAGATAAATTTCTGACATTTTCTATCACAATGTTGTGCTTTTAGGCAGCTAATAAGTTTCTGTGCTTGTTCCATGTTGATTGTAGGAACATCGCAAGTCAGCTATTTTGGCTCGTATGATTTCTCTGTCTGTCTCTTGGCTGCCTTTTAGGGAGGTGTCCTGTCCCATGGGACATAACAGCAGCAAGAGTGTCTGGGGCATGCCTAGTCAGTTACAGAGGGTCTAGGGGAAGGATTCACTAACCCAGAAATGGGAGGGTGGAGCCAGATAAGGAGCCAGATAGAAACTGCGCAATGAGGGTGAACGGCAGGTATATACAGATCTAAATCCAAGAGGTGAAGTCCATTTAAGAGCCAAAGGACTCTCACGTTATAAACAAGGATTAAAGCAAGGGTAGCCAAGCGGGTGATGGGGGAGTCTCAGCTATTGGCAGACATACTCAGATCTAAAATACAAAAGCAGCTCTCACTGAAGAACTAGAGGAATGTTAGGGTGTCATCTGCAAACCTTTAGTGTGGGTTGGGTTGTGAGATAGTATCAGACAAAGAAATGCAAGGTCAGAGATGGCTTTGTAGTAAGGGATCTCTGACTCAAGAACCCTCCTAAGATAAGAC
Source organism: Myocastor coypus (assembly GCA_004027025.1). Taxonomy (NCBI): domain Eukaryota; kingdom Metazoa; phylum Chordata; class Mammalia; order Rodentia; family Myocastoridae; genus Myocastor; species Myocastor coypus. The sequence continues at coordinate 2,776 of PVJA010054427.1, forward strand.
AGCTCAGTGGGTGTGGTAGCACATGACTTTAATTCCAGCACTCTGGAGGTCGAGGCAGAATTGTTGCTAGTCTGTTGCCAACCTAGGCTACAAAGTAGGTTAAAGTCCAGCCTGAACCAAAAAGAAGTTTTCCATCCACATTACCAGCCTGCATAGGCCTTGAGCTGGGCTGGCCAGAGCATTCAGTCTATTACAAGGTTTTGGATGCTGAGTATACAGGATAAGATCAGACTACCTCAGCTTCCAGCATCGGGAATGTGAATAGGGGGGACTGTCCCCTCCTCAATTCTGCCACATCTTCCTTGGTCCCATGACTGTCCTCAGTGTCCCACTTTTTACCTCAGTTGTCGGGATCTTTCCCAGTTGACTGAAGCAAGATTTGCACCATCATCGTAGAACTGCTTTGACAACATAGCATGATCAAGTAGCTTAAACAAAAGAAAATTTATTGTCTCGCAGTTCTAAAGCTAGAAGTCTGAGGTCAAGGTTCAGCAGGGTTAGTTCCTACTTAGAGCTGCGAGGAAAAACTCAACCCATGTCTTCCTCTAGCTTCTGCTTGTTTGTTGACAACCTCTGCTGATCCTTCACCTCTGCTGTATGCACCCTCAGTCCCTACCCTCATGATCTGTATGTAGTCTGCTCCTTGTCTGCATGCCTGTGTCCACCTTCTTTTTAGTGAGAAGGATAGAGAGACCTCCCTGACTCTAGTGTCTACTTTATGTCTTCATCTTAGCGAACCACATCTACAATAAGGTTATTTCCTAATAAGATTCCATTTGTTAGCTAGGTGCGGTGGCGCACGCCTTTAATCTCAGCACTTGGGAGGCTGAGGCAGAAGGATCGGTGCGAGTTCGAGAACAGCCTGGGCTACAAAAGTGAACTCAAGGCCAGCGTGAACTGCATAGTGAGACCCTGTCTCAAAAAGACCAAAAAAAAAAAAAAAGAAAAAGATCCCATTTGTTGCTTTGAGGTCTAACATTGAATTTATTTAATTATTTTCAACTAACATTTTACTATGAAATTTCTGAGGGAGGAGGGAGAGGGATATGATTTGGCTTAGATTTTATCACAACTACTTGGCTTGTTCCTGGAATGCCCTACTTGTGTCCTTAGCATGAATTGAGCTCTACGCTTGATCAATTGTTCAGAATCACTCTGCTGATTGCTACTTATGTGAAAAAGAAATATCCCTGGCTGCGAATCCTGCTGCATGCTCTATTGACCAGACCACAACCCTGGGGGTGGTAATGGTGAGCCAGGAGAGATTGGGTGATCCTGGAAACTTCGCATCTGTGCTCTGACCTGTTTTGTTTGCTTTTTAAATCTTTCTCTGAGATCTGGTACATATTCCAGTTAGTGTGCTATACTTCCCTGGATTTCTGAGGCCTTCATATAGTTGGCCATGTGCTAGTTCTCCAGATGGGTCTGCATAGGATGCGGGTAGGAAAACCATTTTGCTGGCCTCTCTCAGAAAATGTAGTGCTCCTACAGGCTGTTCGCTCCATTAATAAAATTACAGATGTTCAAGGAACATTTCTGTGGTTTAGAATCTACACCAAGGTATCAAGGAGTCATAAGTAAACTACAAGCTTGCCAATTACAGGAGATCTAGGTAATGGGATTAGGATGCCGGGGTGAATAATCAGAAAGTTACCTTCTCCACCTTCGTATTTAATCTGATGAGATATTACTATGGAAAGCTTCTTAAATCACTCATTTGATAAAACTGCTTTGAACATGAATTGTACTTGAACTACCAATGCTAGAGTTGGGCAGGGGAGATGCCATGAGACACGAGTTGTGACGTACAGGCTGTCATCCATCCACATCCCAACCCAAGGGCAAAGAATTCAGCAAGGTGTGGGAGTTTATGGACTTTGTCAAGTTCAGAAGATGAGCAAGAAAAGATTGATTTCTCCTGTCTGGGGATGGAATATACAGAGAGGAGTTTAGTCCATGACTTATTCTAATGCTGAGATTGCTGCACTCTCTGGAGATGGCTTGTTATTAGAGGCTAATTAGTTATTTGGACTGAAATTGGACATCTCCTCATTCTGACATAACTGTGAATTCTCTCCTGGGGCCCTGTTTGGCTCTATCACAGCGGCGCCAGTTCCTGTGGTTGGTTGACTTGTGTAAGAACATCTCCAAGATAAATAAGGCAGCTCCAAAGGCTTGCAGATGGGTGGCAAGGCTGTGAGGGTGGAAAGAGGCGGTCATGTGAAAGAGGCCAAGAAACTTCTAGATATTTGTAAAAGCACAGTAGTAATACATTCCCTCAAGACAGCTGTCCTAACTTCTCCCCTGTTTACGGTAAAATGGCAATGAAGAGAAATTGCAAATGGATATTACCCAAGGAACAAGATTTCTTGGAAACACCAGTGCATGCAAATAAATTGGCCTTAAGGCCAGTTAAGAAACAAAGAAAAGAGAAAGTTCCTGCACAAGACAAAAAGACATTCTGTGTCAGTTCTGGCTGTACAACTGGATCCATCTCAATTTCTTGCGTGGAATGCACCTTCATTGAGTTTTGTTCCATCGCCTGAGGCTTGGATAGTCCATTGCTATGAACTTCCCACATGGAAAATCTCCTCAGAAAATTCTTACGACACCAACACAATCTCATCATAGTTATACTGAGCACACTAGAGAGAGTGGCCAAGCCCAGCAGCAGAAGATAGAGAGACTGTAGAAGCCAGTCCTATGGATTTACCTTGTTCTGGGGAGCACTGGCTATTTATAATCTACTCTTTTTTTTTTTTTTGTCTTTTTGAGACAGGGTCTTGTTATGCAGTTGAGGCTGTCCTTGAGCTCACTTTTGTAGCCCAGGCTGGCCTCGAACTCACATGGATCCTCCTGCCTCAGCCTCCCGAGTGCTGGGATTACAGGTGTGCACCACCACACCCGGCACCAATTTCTTTTTTTCTCCAAGTCATCTTCCTCCTCTTTCACTTTGCCCTGCATTTCTCTCAATTTTTCCCCTGCATTTGCATTGGTATTTGTTCTTTCCCTGATTCTCCTTCAGGTCTGCATAAAAGACACTGATGGTACCCTTCTTGCCTTTCTGAACGTGTGTTTATGAAATTCTTTCCCTTACTAGCCGGGCGTGGTGGCTCACGCCTATAATCCCAGCACTCAGGAGGCTGAGGCAGAAGGATTGGTACGAGTTCGAGACCAGCCTGGGCTTCAAAAGTGAGCTCAAGGCCAGCCTCAACTGCATAGTGAGACTCTGTCTCAAAAAGACAAAAAAAAAAAAAAAAAGAAATTCTTTCCCTTACTGACCTCCATCCACTCTGCTAACACTTGGGCTTCTGGTGTTGAAGCTGTCCCTGGGCTCTACCCAAAACTTTTGCATCATCCCTGGTAAAGATGACCTGGCAGCCGGGCGTGGTGGCTCATGCCTGTAATCCCAGCACTTGGGAGGCTGAGCCAGGAGGATGGTGCAAGTTCGAGACCAGCCTGGGCTACAAAAGTGAGCTCAAGGCTAACCTGAGCTGCATAGCGAGACCCTGTCTCAAAAAGACAAAAAAAAAAAAAAAAAAAAAAAAAAAAAAAAAAAAAAAAAAAAATGACCTGGCAAACAGGAATGTGACTGCACCTTGACTCTGTAATCCTAAGTGGGGAAAATCAGACACAGATGATTAATACTGCATAATTTCTCTTATGCTAGAAATGCCCCTGGCCACAGCCGGGCGTAGTGGCTCACGCCTGTAATCCTAGCACTCGGGAGGCTGAGGCAGGAGGATCGGTGCGAGTTCGAGACCAGCCTGGGCTACAAAAGTGAGCTCAAGGCCAGCCTGAACTGCACAGCGAGACCCTGTCTCAAAAAAAAAAAAAAAGAAAAAAAGAAAAAAAAGAAATGCCCCTGGCCAGATAGCTGAGCAGATTAAAGCACCTGCTTAGGCAGATGCAGGGGCTGGGTGTTCAAATCCTGGCCTGCCTGCCAGCCCCACCCCTGTGGCACACTGAGATTGAGATGGAGCATGGTGGTGCATGCCTGTGATCCCAGCACTTGGGAGGCTGAAAAACAGGAAGGATCTCTATAAGTGCCATTTGTGTAGTGAGACCCACTAGACCCTGTACTAAATACATTAAAAAAAGAAAAAGAAATACCCCAAGTATAAACAATTGGAACAAAGTAAAATAAAATTAAAAAATCAATTGGAATAGAAAATAATAGGAAGATGATAGTAAACAGGGTTGTAGGCTCTGTGGAGACAGAAAAGGGCCAAGGGAAGGGCCAGGTAGGAAGGAAGGAAGAGGGGAAGAGGACGTGAAAGGGATCAAGATGTGATCTGTGTAGGTACCACTATCTCGCAGTGAATATATTCATTATGCATTGTAAGCATACTAATAGAAAGTACCAACATAATCATCTATGAACTGGGTATGGTGGTGCACAACTGTAATCCCAGTACTCGGAAGGCTGAGGCAGGAGGATCAGTGCGAGTTCAAGACCAGCCTGGGCCACAAGAGTGAGCTCAAGGCCAGCCTGAACTGCATAACAAGACCCTGTCTCAAAAAGACAAAAGAAAAAAAAATCATCTATGATTTATATAGGTGGAAACAGAGTAAAAGATAATTGAGAGAAATGTAAATATAGATTGAAGTATGTGCCTATAATAGATGTAAAGATGCTACATAGACATAAATAACTGTAGAAAATACCTACTAATAAAAATGATGACCTGTGTCAAAGAAGAATGAAAAATGTGTTTTGAGCTTCTGCCCAAGAGGAGAAACAATGAGCATTGGAATTTTTTTTTATTGTGGATTTCCCTTAACTCAGGGGAAAATGGCTTTCTCAAGTTTTAACCAGTGAAGGTGTAAATGGCCTTGTCTGAAACTGGGTGGGCTCCTGAGGGCTGGAAGGGGAGCTCGTCTTACCTGGGAGCAGGGTAGGAAGTGACAATTTGAGAGAGGACCACACCTCTCCTAAATATGCCAGGTGCTCAGGTGTGACAACCTGGGGCAAACATGGCTTGTGGGTAGAGGGGGGTTCTGTCTATTCCCACAGTGCCAGGTAACTGGGCACACGAGCATAGTATGAGGCGGATGAGAGGGGACCGGGTGTGACTGGCACTGAGGCACTGGAAGGAGAAGACACGGGAAGATGGGTGGTGGAGGAGAGTCTTTCAGGGGACACCTGGCAGTCATCAGACTCCAAGAACACCTGAAGCCTATCTTCACATCAGCCTTGCTCCATGGGGCACAGAAAACGGAATCTTAATGAAAAGCTATGATGTGGGGGAGGTGAGCAGGTAAAACATAGCATGACATTTGTGCCTTAGTTTGTGGGGAAACGCATTCATGTAAGGGAGAAAGAAGAAACAGGAGACTCTGGAAAGGCAAAAGCTCTCTTTCTGTTCATATCATATTTGCTTCCCTCCTCCTCTTTGACTTCCTTCCCAACCATGAACAACACCAATAAATTAAATTAATTTTATGTAACACAATGTTTTAATACACAGCATATAAATCTCACACACAGAATATATAAGTTGCACCAAAGGAATATTTTATTTTTATTTTTATTTTTTTATTTTTTTATTTTTTAGCTTTTTTGAGACAGGGTCTTGTTATGCAGTTCAGGCTGGCCTTGAGCTCACTTTTGTAGCCCAGGCTGGTCTCAAACTCACAGCAATCCTCCTGCCTCAGCCTCCCAAGTGCTGGGATTACAAGCATGCGCAACTATGCCCGGCTCAAAGGCATATTTTAATAGCAATGTAGACAACTTATTCCATACCCAACACCTGTGAATGGCGAGGGCATCACATGAAATGTCTTAAGTATATATCATAAATATTATTATCCACATTTTATTAAGTTCAAACTGTGTTCTCATGGTTCAGGTCATTTCTATATTGATCTTCAGAAGTTTCATGCTACTCTAGTTGACATGTCACATAAGAGGACTCTGTAATCACCCAAGCTTCTTTATGGCACCATATGGAGTAATATGCAGATAATGAACGTGTGTGAAAAAACATTGGTGAGAGGATGGATATGAAATATATTTTAATCTGATTTTTCCCTGCAGTCAATTTTGTACCCCATTGAAAATGTACCATGTACTTTTCACCTCTGTGAAGTGGAAAACTGCAATGAATATATCAGTCCGGTAGTCTCTTGCTATTTCATGATTCAACTTTCATGAACTCACTGTTTGGCAGGTTTTCATAAAATATTTGAAGGGCAGGCCAGATAGCTCAGTGGCCTAAAGCAACTGTGGCCAGGGTTCAATCCCTAGTGTGCTATGCCGGCCCCACCTGAGGGGTGCTCTGAGACTCACCTGAGACTGGGTGTGGTGGCGCATGCCTGTAATTCCAGTGCTTGGGAGGCTGTAAGCAGTAGAATCGCTATGAGTCCAGTCTATATAGTGAGCCTCTGTAGACCCTGTAAAACCTGTCCCAAATACATAAATATGTTTTTGTTTTTGTTTTTTTGAGAGAGAGTCTTGCTATGCAGTTGAGGCTGGCCTTGAGCTCACTTTTGTACCCCAGGCAGGTCTCAAATTCACACCAATCCTCCTGCCTCAGCCTTCCGAGTACTGGGATTACAGGCGTGCACCACCACACCTGGCTCCAAATACATAAATATGTTAATCTAAATTATTATTATTATTATTATTATTATTATTATTATTATTATTATTGGCTTTTTGAGACAGGGTCTTGCTATGCAGTTCAGGCTGGCCTTGAGCTCACTTTTGTAGCCCAGGCTGGTCTTGAACTTGCATCAATCCTCCTGCCTCAGCCTGCCAAGTGCTAGGATTACAGGAATGCGCCACCACGCCCGGCTAATCTAATTTTTTTTTTTTTTTTGTCTTTTTGAGACAGGGTCTCACTATGCAGTTGAGACTGGTCCTGAGCTCACTTTTGTAGCCCAGGCTGGTCTCGAACTCGCACCAATCCTCCTGCCTCAGCCTCCCAAGTGCTGGGATTACAGGCATGCGCCACCACGTCCAGCTTAATCTAAATTATTTATCGTGGAATTTTTACTGTATTGAGGGATTTTTTTGTGTGTTCTGACATATTAAAAGAATATTAAATAGAAATAAAATACACTGTTTACAGTATGTATTTCTTTCGTGGATGAATACATACTATACTGTATAGTATATAGATAGTGTTAAAATTAGGTTTAGGAGTTTAGAAAATGGTTAAGAGCATTAGAAGTATTTTTATTTATTATTTTATTTGTTTTTGTGGTATCGGGGATTGAA
>PVJA010054428.1:0-11443 GCA_004027025.1 Myocastor coypus
AAAAAAAAAAAAAAAAATCACACGCAATCTATGTACAAAGAGCAAAACAAGAGGCATAGATATCCTACTATGACTCAGGCCTTCACTTTGGTTGCCAGTCCCCCTCCCTAATTGTGGCAGAAGTCAGTGGAGTTGGGAAGAAACAAGGTACACAAAGCTCTCTCTCCTCACCCTCCCATACTGCATGCAGCCCCTACCTAAGGTCCTCTCTGACACCCAGAGCTAGCCGCAATGCTGCAGAGGCCCAGGGGAAGGCTGTCACAGGAGAGAGCAGGAGTTGGCTTTTGAGAGACTATCTTTTCCCTCCTTTGCCTTCCCTCTTCTTTCATCTTCCAGCAACTTCCTCCACTGATGCTCAGCCAATTCCCGAAGCCAGGCCTGGTGGCCCATATCTGTAATCGCAGCACTCAGAGGTTGAGGCAGGAGGATGGCTGTTGGAGGCCAGCCTGGGGCTATATAGTGAGTTCAAGGCTGCTTTGAACTACACAGCGAGGCCCTGTCACAGAAAGGAAGGAAGGAAGGAAGGAAGGAAGGAAGGAAGGGAGGAAGGAAGGAAGGAAGGAAAGAAAGAGTAGGAGACATTCTTCCATTGTGGAGACTCTTGGAGATCTCAAAATCATGTCTCTGGTGGTGCCCATTCCACTGAAGAAAAATGAATGTAAATCAATCAGGGAAGGCAAGCCCTGAGACAAGATGGCCCTGTGTAAGCATTTATCTTTAGCAAGAGATTGACAGGAGGGCTAGGGCTTGGAAAGATACAGAGTGAGACCAAGATACAACCCTCCAAGTAATCGGGCTGAACAGAAAAGGGAACACCTACTGCAAAGAGCTCTGGCAAGGTCCCATAATTGGGTCCCAGGCCTCTCTTCCTCTCTTCCTGCCCCACCGTTTGTGCTCTCCTGTTTTGCTGAGCTCACTGCATAGATCAACAGCACAACCCTGCCTCCTGCCCCACTCATCCCACACACCAGAATGGCTCGCAGAGAGAGACCCAAGGAGTGGAAAGAGGAAATCAGACCTGGAAACCTTTGGTGAATTTTCTTCCCAGGACCACTCCCCTCCCACTTTATCAGCCTTTATTTCAACAGGACCCAAACTCCAACTCCAATAGTTAAAATCTGCTGTCTGGGCTCAGTTGGTTTGGACTTTCTTTTAGCCTAGACAGACAGGCCAGCTTTTAAGGCCTCAGATCTCTGAAGCAAAGGAATCCAGGATCCTCTCATCAAGCCCATGACACCCATACACAGCAAAAGTACCATGTACTGATTCACAGTGTGGATGGCAGTGGTGAGGCTCTTCCTCTGACTTGTTTATGAAATTCCTGTTCTCACTGACTCACAAAACCTAGCCTTCCTTTAACAAGCATGTTTCCAGTTGTTCTATGCCAAGCATGGTGGATCAAAAACACATAAAGAAGTCCCTGACCTTGAGGACTGCCCTCAGATATGCCCCCTCCTCTTTCAATCCCCTCCCAACATGCCTCAAACACTAAAGGATTCAACCCTAGGCCCTTTCACTCCAAACACACCCTGAAGGGCCCTACCAACCTACGAAAGGTGGAGTGGGCAAGGCCTTGCTAGAACTTCCCCTGGGACCATCAAGGACAATGGTCCAGAACAAAAATCTGAGGAGATGATAATATGATATACAAGAAAAGATGTGGGCTCTGGAGACAGAGAGTTGGGTTCAGATATATGGACTGAACAGATCTATGAATTCTCAGGATGACCTTGAGAAAGTCATTCAACTTCTTTGGGCCTCAATCTCTTCATCTGTGAAATGGAAATGTGGATGCTACTTCAGAGTATTGTTTTGAGGTTTAAACACTACACTCAAGAGTAAGAAGCATACAGTAAATATTTTTCCTGTAGAATGAGATCTCCTGCATGGGGTGAGTGTGTCTCGAAGTGGACATCCATTACTACTTTTTATTGGATCACTAAGAGAAAGGATGAATAAGCAAGCCCTTAATAGGATCTCTAGGTCTGGTCATTTTTATTTGGCAGGGGTCAGATAAGGGTTCTGAAATCTTATTTTTTCTGTTCCTGAGATGGAAAGGCAGACAAGTCCTTAGGATCACATAAGCTCCCCCCATAACTGGGTGTGGCACCTATGTATATCTTTCTCAGAAAACCCTTCATAAAAATCTGTGCTACCCCCACCACACACACACAGGCCAGGATGTAAATACTTCAAAAGCTGGAGGAGACCCTGGTCCTACACCCCACTCCCATCAGACCTTCACCGGACCTGGGACAGCCCAGCTCCAATCCAGCCCATCCTCCACCTTTCTTCCTCCCTTCCTGGGAGATGGGGGGGGGTCTAAGCCAATAACAAAGAGATGATGTGCTTTATGGGGGGGGACATAGGAAAAACACGGGACTGGCTCTAAGGGGTGGGGACGCTGAGGAGAGTAGCAAAGGGGGCTTCGGTCTCCCGTAGGTTGGAAGGAGCCCCCTCCCACTCTGCAGGGACCCGGCCGGCGGCCTGGTAAAGCCACACCCAGCCATCCTGATGCAGGGGAGAGGAGGGGCTGCGGCGCAGAGGTTGAGGACCGTACGGCGGGGAGAGGGCACGCAGGGACAGGCACACGCTAAGGCTCTGCGGGCCAGACAATTCTGCCTCCCGCCCCCTCCTCTAATTCACTCCCGGAGCGGCACTCACCCCAATGACGACGCTGTCGTCTCCTTGGAAAATGGGGATGAACTTGTCACCCCGCAGAATCTCGGCCTGGTTCAGAGGCCGAAATCGGCAGAGCACCTTGATGCTGCACTCGTTGTTGGTCTCCGCCATGGTGGTCGCCGGCGCAGGGCTGGGTACTTCCCGGGCAGCAGCAGCGGGGTGCTCCGGAGAAGGGGGGTGCGGCTGGGCTGGGGCAGAGGCAGGTGCTCGGGCGCTGGGGCCGAGAAAGCAGCCGGAGCGGCCTCACGCAGGCAGCGGGAGCAAGGCCGGGGCGCGCTGGCAGCCTTCTGCGGCAGGGAGATGCGGGCGACCGGGGCGTCAGGTCCGCGCTCGGCGCTCTGCCTCTCCGCCCTCGCGCTGCAGCCGCTCTGCGGGCCTGGGCGGGGCGGCGGCGGCGGCGGCGGGGCGGGGCTTGCTTCGCAGGGGCAAGGCGCGGAAGCCCACCGCGAGGTAGACACTGTCCCCTCCTAGCTTCCTGCCCCGGCCTCTAATCATCAGAGGTGTCCCTGCCTCCCAGCCTTCTCCACCCAGCTCAGTCTCAGCATCCTGCCCCACACCCACGTCCTATTTGCCCCTCCCTCAGACTCCACCTCCTAGAAAGGGCGAGGGGGCTGAGGGGGACCTGAACTTGAAACACCAAGAGGTGCCTGCGAGTCGGCTAAGAGTGCAGCAGGGCTTCCGTTCCCTTTATTGCAGAGCATCCCTACTGCCATCACAATCCGTTTTTTCACTTGGGAGCTTTCTTCATTCCTCCCCAGCACACCCCACAAACCCACAGGAGCCTGACTCCCCCACTCTCCTCCTTCAAGGGCAGCTGCAGGCACTTTTGGGGAGCAGGTCCCACTGTCAGGGAGGAGAGTCTGGAGAAGGTCCTGCTGCTCCTTTCCCCTTCCAGATCCAAAAGCACACTCCACTCGCTCCCTGGGATACACACCTGAACCACTCCCATTCTGGACTATCAGAACTCAAAAACAGAACAAATTTTCATATTTTTCCCCACCTCAGTAGGGAGGTGAGCAGGAGGAGGAATGATGGTGGAGGTGGGTCAAACCAGACGGCCTCTAGCCAGGCGTTGTGGTGCTGGTGTCAGCCTGTAATGGCCGCACTCAAGAGGCTGAGGTAGAAGGATCCTTTCTAGTTAGACCAGCCTGGGCTACTTAGTGAGCTCAAAGCCAGCCTGAACTGTGTCTAGTAGTGAGACCCTGTCTCAAAACAAACAAATCAGAGGGGCTCTAAACTAACCTTACATACATTTGGGTTAGGCAGGTTTAGGCTCTGTGTCTCCCAACACAACATCCAGCCTATTTCTCTCCGGGGTGTTTTACTACTTCTGCTCTTGGGGTTGGGCAGCAGAGAGTCTTTGTCCTTTCTGCACTTAAGTTAGACTCCTACTGCAGCCCCTAGGCAGAACCATCCAGAAGCTGGCCAAATTGATTTTTCTTCACATCATAGGCTTCATGCTGGCCAGCAGAAGATTGGACTGCGGGAATTGAGACTCTAAGCCAAGGGGAGGGGCAGCAGGGTGGATGATGGTAACGGAGGCTCTGCCCAGAAACTGTCTCATCCATGTTTAAGGTCACTATGGGACAGGGATAAGAAGCTGATGCCATGGCCAAACAAAATCTAACCAAACAGAACTCAACTCGGGGTTCCCAAGACAGGCCTGCACCTCTAACTCACCTTGAATCTCATAACTGAAGGAAAGGAATCGAACAAAAGGAACTGAATGGGAAGGCAGGACGACCGTGAGAAAGAGGTACAGGCTTGGGGAGGTGCCAGGAGAGAAGATGACCATGAGTTCATTCCAAGTTCGGGAACTCTCCAGTCACTTGGTTTGGCATTATTTCTAAGGGTTGCAGCATCTTGCCAACTCAGGAAACATCCCAACGTTAGGCCTCTAGGGACCCTCAGAAGAGCCCTTGGTTACAGAGTTGTAAATGCTAGTCCTCAGAGGGTCACTAGTCAGAGATGAAAGTTAAGTGGATGTGCCCCTACCTCAAAAGGAACATTGTGGTGAGTTTTTCATACAAATTGACCTCTCACCATACTGGAGATTAAATCCAGGTCTCCATATTGAGCTACATGCCTAATACTTTTTTAAAATTTATTTTTATTTTCATTGAGAATCTCACCAAGTTGCTTTGGCTGGACTTGAACTTGTTCTCCTCTTAGCTCAGCTTTCCAGAGTGCTGAGAATATAGGTGTGTACTACCACAATCAGATTCTGAATGTCTTGCTTCAAAGAACTGTAATTTATTCTCAAGTGTATACTTTTAGTTTCATAAGAAATAATCATGACAATAGCACTGAGGCATTCTATTTATAATGCACATATTTGGTAAAAAAAAATAAGGTAACTTCAATGGTTTGGGGAAAAAAGTAATTATATCCTTCTAAAACGTTTTGGTCTTTTGAGAAAGGGTCTTGCTATGTAGTCTAGGCTGGGCTTGAACTCCCTGTAATAGCCCGGCCTCAAATTCCCTCAGCATGCCAAGTGCCCAGCCTAGGTTTGTTGTTTTAATTTTTTTTGTGTGTGTGTTTTTAAGACAGGGTCTTGCCGGGCGTGGTGGCTCACGCCTGTAATCCCAGCACTCGGGAGGCTGAGGCAGGAGGATAGGTGTGAGTTCGAGACCAGCCTGGGCTACAAAAAGTGAGCTTAAGGCCAGCTTGAACTATATAGTGAGACCCTGTCTAAAAAGACAAAAAAAAAAAAAAAAAAAAAAAAAAAAAAAAAAAGACAGGGTCTTGCTATGCAGTTCAGGCTGGCCTTGAGCTCACTTTTGCAGCCCAGGCTGGTCTCGAACTCACACCGATCCTCCTGCCTCAGCCTCCCAAGTGCTGGGATTACAGGCATGCACCACCATGCCCGGCTTGCTGTTTTAATTTTATTGAACTATGAAACTCAAACGTCTACAAGTGAGCGCAAAGCAGTGTTCAGACAGATATGGAATCAACATTTACTCACTTATGAACTTTAAGATGGAATTGATAGATTTGATATCTAGATAAATTTGAATTTCAGATAAACAGTAATTATATGTGGGGGCTAAGGAAATAGCTCAGCAGTTTAAGTGCTTATCTGGCAAGCACAAGGTCCTGAATTCAATTCCTGGTACCAAAACAAACAAACAAACTCAATAATTATGCATGTATGTCTCAAATATGGCCTGAGGCACACTAAAAAAATAGGAATCAGGCTGGGGAAGCAGCTCTGTGGTGCAGTGCCTGTCAAGTGCAAGGTCGTGAGTTTAAACCCCAGTGCTGAAAAAAAAAAAAAAAAAAAGTAATCTATACTTTATTAATTATCTGAAATTCAGATATAACTAAGCACCCTGCATTTTATCTGGCAGCCCAAACTTTTAAGAAAGCTTAACTTTTCCATTGTTAACCTACACTGTTGACTAAATCTTACTGGCATGTGTTGATTTTTTTTTTAATTTTATTTTTTTAAACCTTATTTATTTATTTGTGTTATGGCCAGCTCAGCCTGCTCTGGGGTGTGGCTGGTGTAGCATGTGGTACCAGACATCGAACCTCGGTCCCTGCAGTTGCCTAAACTTTCCTAGGCAGGTGCTAGACTAATGAGCCATTTCACAGGCCCTGTGTGTTGGTTTTGATTTTTTTTTTTTTTTTTTTTGGTACGGGGACTGAACTCAGGACTCTGTGCTCTCCAGGAAGGCACTTATTCTACTGAGTTGTTTCCCCAGCCTCGGTTTTGATTTTTCTAAAATTAATTTTCTGAGCCGGGCGTGGTGGCGCACGCCTGTAATCCCAGCACTTGGGAGACTGAGGCAGGAGGATTGGTGTGAGTTCGAGACCAGCCTGGCTACAAAAGTGAGCTCAAGGTCAGCCTGAACTGCACAACAAGACCCTGTCTCAAAAAGACAAAAAATAAATAAATAAAATAAAATTAATTTTCTGGGCCCGGCAGGATGGTTCAGTGGTCCAAAGCGCCTGCTTGGGAAAGCTTAGGTGGCTTCAGGGACCGCGGTTCGATCCCCAGCACCACATGCTGCGCCAGCCCTGCCCTCGGGGTGGGCTGAGCCGGCCATAAAAATGAGTGAATAAATAAACAAGACTCTTGTTCTGAAACAAGAAAAAAGAATAAATAAAATTTTAAAAATTAAAAAAAATAAATAAAATTAATTTTCTTAGGGGCTGAGGAGATAGCTCCATGGCACAAGTGCCTGTCTGTCAAGTGCAAGGTTGTGAGTTCAAACCCCAGTACCATAAAATAAATAAATAAATAAAATTGATTTTTTTTTTTTTTTTTGTAGTGGGAATTGAACTCAGGACTTTGCATTTGCCAGACAGGTACTGTGCCACTGAGCTATATTCCCAGCCCTTGATTTGGTTTTTTGATTGATTGATTTTTGTGGCTGGTTCAGCCCACCCTGAGGAAAGGGCCTGGCACAGTATGTGATGCCAGGGATTGAACCCTTGTCCTGCATGCTTGCCTAAATTTGCTTACACAGGCTCTTTAGTCACTGAGCTATCTCATCAGCCCCTGCTTCTTTTTTTTTTAGAAAAAGTCTCACTGTGCCGGGTGTGGTGGCTCACGCCTGTAATCCCAGCACTCGGGAGGCTGAGGCAGGAGGATCGGTGCGAGTTCGAGACCAGCCTGGGCTACAAAAGTGAGCTCAGGACCAGCCTCAACTGCATAGCGAGACCCTGTCTCAAAAAGACAAAAAAAAAAAAAAAAAAAGAAAAAGTCTCACTGTGTAATCCAGGCTGGCCTTGAACTGACATAAACTGGCCTGAAATTCATGACAATCCTCCAGCCTCAGCCTCCCAAATGCTGGCATGTACCACCCCGCCCCGTGAAATGTTTATGAAGTGCTGGACATACCACATGACTAGCTGTGTGATTTCTAGTTGCTTAATTTCTAGGAGTGAAGAAAAAGAAAATGAAAAATTCTTTCACAGACTTGATGTACAAAAAACCCACAAAATGACAGGAAATAAGTTCTATGAGGGGCCCGGCAGGATGGCTCAGTCGTCTAAAGAGCCTGCTGAGAAAAGCTTAGGCAGCTGCAGGGACCGCGGTTCGATCCCCGGCACCACAGGCTGCGCCAGCCCTGCCCGCGGGGCAGGCTGAGCCGGCCAGAAAAATAAGTAAATATACAAACAAAAAGTTCTGAAACAAGAAAAAAATAAATAAAATTTAAATAAATAAAAAAAATAAGTTCTATGAAATAGCTTCATTCGGGGCCAGTCTGGACTACAAAGTAAGCGCAAGTCCAACCTGAACTGCATAGCAAGACCCCGTTTCAAAAAGACACACACACACACACACACACACACACACACACACACACACACCCCTCGGTCAGGTGAGTTATGGTAGTTCTTGGACCACTGGAGCCAGGACTACATATCCCAGAATACAAGGCGGCGACCCCTCGCCATTACCTCATCCCCAGGCCTCATTCTCGCCAATCCCAGCCTCTCTAAGGGTGTGGTAGCGTCTGTTCTCGCGATTTGTGCTTCACCTTTCTGCTGAGCTACCCCTATCGCGAGAGTTCCTGATCTGCCGCTCCCTTCGCTGCCGCCTTGGCTGGGGACCCGGACCCAGCCTCTCCTTTACCTGGTTACCAGCCCCAGCTCTATCGAGGCTCTGGTTCCCCAGCCCTGGCTCGCCGCCGCCATGGCGGACCCTAAATACGCCGACCTTCCCGGCATTGTGAGTACAGGGTCGTCCCGGGTCCCAAAGACCGCGCCCCCGGCCTCCCGAAGACCCCCTAGCAGATACCAACCAGCCCACGACCCTTTTTGCCTGTCGCCCTCCCTCCACCGTAAGGCCTGGTTCCGCTCGCTTTCCGAGCGGCTGCAGCACTTTCCGGACTCCTCACCGGACTGGACCGGGCCATCGGGCGGAGCTCCTGGCCCCCTTTCCGGTTATCGCCGGTTTCCTGGCCCAGAAATCTTTGGGTGCTTACACTTGTGCCCGAGATTCCTTGACATCCTGTCAACACTGCCTGTGCCGCCCCAAATCTGCCTGTAATGCCCCGCATTCCTGTCCCAGACATATTGGCCAGGCCACTTAATGATGGCCTTCATACTGCTACGGGAGTTTACAGTGACAGAAACTTGTGCGCCCCGTGAAGGACTCTGTCCTTTGGGGAATTTGTGTGTCAGACCCTTCTCTCCAGATGCAAAAGCTAGCATGTACGCTTGTGCTGCTTTGCCTGCATTCTGGGGTTATCGGTTGGGGCACAGGACTTCGGGAACCAAGGACCTGAGTCACTTTGAATCCTTGGGCCATGGGAGTGGTGTACAGGGCCTAATTGAGAATGGCCTGCACCTACTTTGGACCAAATGATTACCAAGGACCTGGCCCCCTCCATGGTGAGGGTAACATCTGTTATCACATTGTTTACCATCTGGTCCCCATTGTGCCTGCTGACATCTCTACCCCCACTGAGATGTGGAAACAGACATGCTACATGCTGTTTGTAGAAGCAGGTGGAGAAGAGAGGACAGACTTTTGGCATTATGGTCTCCCGTCCTTTTTAGCTTGTTCATATGAAATGGGGTAAGGTAAGGGGTGGTGGTGGATGTTAGGTAGTGAGTTTGGGTGGTCACTGCTTCTGCCTGCAGGCCAGAAACGAGCCAGATGTTTATGAAACCAGCGACTTACCTGAGGATGATCAAGCGGAGTTTGATGCGGTAAGACTGTGCTGCCTCAGGATTCCTCTAAGCTCTGACTTCTCTCCCCCTAGATAGATCCTTTCTCCTATCTAGGGAGCCACAGCAATAGAGTATGCCAACCCCAGCCTGGGTGGTATGTACATCGCAGGGCTTCAGGCCCTTCTGGGCTTGCTGTCACCCATGAACAATGCCAAGAAGTGTCAAGTCAGTGGGATTATAGCTAACAAGACTTACTTGCAATGCCCTAACTCTTTACGCCATTTATTTTATTAAAAATATTTTTTTCCCCTGGTATTGGGGATTGAAACCAAGGTCTTGTGCTTGCTAGGTAAGCACTTTGCCATCCAGCTATATTTCAACCCTTTTAAATTTCCTAAACTAGCCTTAAACTTGTGAGCCTTTTACCTCAGCCTTCCAGATAGTTGAGGAGCTCTTGGGGTTAGGAAATAAGCCTTTTATTTATAGAGATTGTTTCAGTATACGTTTATTAGTAGCCTACCATGAACTAGACTTTGAAGTATACAGAAGCATTTTTATATGAATATCTAGTGTCTGTAGGGTAAAGAGTTAGAAAATAATTTGGAAATTTTAGAAAGATAAAAATCTGATCTAGCTGGGTGTGGTGGTGCATACCTATAATCCTGGCACTTGGGAGACTTGAGGCAGGAGGATTGTTGGGAGTTTAAGACCAGCCTGAGCTATAAAGTGAGCTCTACACCCTATCTCAGAAAGACAAAATACAGAAACAAAAAAAAATCTCTGATGTAGTCAGCAAAGTAAAGTTTAAAATCTTTTATTTCAACAGAGGAAAGGTCACAGAAACACTTTCAGATTCAGGAATTCTGAAGAGGAAAATATTAGCTGTGGACACATTTTAACCATAATGGAATCACTTAGCATTATTGATTCGTTGTGTTCATTCTGTGTTGACTTTTGTGCAATGCAGAGGAAGAAATGTCCCTGCCCTCAAGGAGGCCCTGACTAACAGCATTAGGGTACACATAGGAAACCCTGGGGAATGCTAAGCTGGGTAAGAAACATAAAGATGAGAAAAACAAAATTGAGTGGAAATTACCACAATAAGAACTATGTATTGCCAGGGATGTAGCTCAGTGGCACAGCACCTGCCTGGCAAGTGCGAGTCCTGAATTCAATTCCTGGAACAGCAACAACAAAATACTGTAAGTGCCCTGAACATGTCTCAGGTTATGCTTTAGATTCTGTTATTTGCATAGAGAGCTGGCCTGGAGTCACACTGGTGCTGTGAGATCTCACTGAAGGTGTGACCAAGAGGCCCAGAAACAGGCTCAGTAGTCAGCTCCATTATGTGTATTTGTAAGTCCTGCGGCCATATCTGGGGCTGGTTGGTTCTGGGGAATGGTGGTTGCTGGCTTATGTGTATGGCTTGGCGTACTCCTTATTTTACTCCCTCATGTGGAAGTGCTTTCTACATTGTGGTACACACCTTCCCAATAGCTCTTCTCAGTGATGTGTTCCTTGTGGCTTCTGTATTTGCCTGCATGTTGGTCCCCCAGGCTTGAGTAACTGGAAATAATGCAGATGATGTCATTGCCCAAGGACCCGAGTGTGCACCTGTCATTCCAAGAGATATCTTGGGAGACAGCTGCCTCCCACCTGGCAGAGTGGGTCTGTATATGCTGAGGAGTTCCCTGTATTACCATGATTCAGAGATTACTCAGTTCTGGCTGAGGCTTCTGCCTCTACAATATCAAGTCTTCATGATAAAATAATGAATAGAACTCTGTCCCTTTGTCCCTTGCTATAATTTGAATGGGTATTATTACAGCAGTTTGTTTTCCAAGCAACAATAAAAGTTGTATTTTCCTATTGCAAGTACTAGGATAGCTGTTAATAAAAAAGTGATGCCCATTCTAAGGATGGAAAAACCTGCATATGCAGTTCTGATTGGCTATTTCCTCCCCACTGAGCCTGAACAGCCTATTTGAGTAGTAGCTGGGTGGCATGACTGATCAGGAGAGGACACCATGAGAGTTCATTCCTGAGGCATGTTGCCAAGGATGCTGGTCAAGGAATTAAGCTGTCTCCATCTCCTAGGCTTGGGTAAATGACTCCATCATTAGGGAGGAGT
>PVJA010054429.1:0-11583 GCA_004027025.1 Myocastor coypus
GGCGCAGGGGCTTACCCGCGGCGGGTGCGCAGGCTCAGCTCCCAGCGGTGGGGTTTGGGCTGGGCTCTGTTGGCTTTTTATGTTATCTAAAATTAGGAACTTTTTAGTTGAAAATTAACTTTAAAAAATTTACTTATCAATTTCTACATAAATACTGAACATTGGAAATACAACTGTCTCAATAGCAAGGCTTGTGCTCTGTGGGACACTCCATTTAACCCTACGTGTTGCTGCTTACCACTTCATTTGGTTTGTAGTTCTCCACATAGGAAAATAAGAAATCTTAGGAACAAGTTCCAAACTTAGTAAAGACTGACCAGATTGCACTTCCAGAGATATCTGTAACCATCTGTATCTTTTCTTTTTGCTCCTTTGAGAGGTACATCTGTCTTCCTGGAATTTGCACAGAGGCTTGTGACTACTGTGACCAGCAGAACACCGATGTAACAGAAGTGATGTTGTCTGACTTGTAAATTTGTAGCTTGTGACAAAACTTTCTCATTATATGTTGTTTCTGTCTCTGTTTCTCTATCTCTTCTTACTGCTGAGAAGCCCAAATCACACTAAGAGGCCCACAGTTGCCCCAGCTAATAGGCAGCACTAGTCTCCAGACATGAGTGTAAAAGCCTCCTGTGGATTTTCTCAGCTTTCTGGACAACCATAGCGCCAGCTGGTGGGGTAGAAATGAGCTGTTCCTACTGAGTCTCGGCCAGCCTGTGGATTCATGAACAGAATGGGTATTAGGATCACTCTAAGTTAAGCTTATTATGTAGTTTGTCCCACAGAGTAATTGTTAACAATAGTATTACTAAGAAAGTTTCTCTAAAAGTGAAGTCAGTTTTCTTCTAAACATAAACATAGCAAGATTTACAGCTGATTGTTCCCTGCCTTCCCTCAGAATTTGTAAGCACACAGCAATTAGTTTGAGGTCAACCTCAGAAGACAATCTAGTTTAGGACTTTTTAAAAACAATAGCTAGAATATGACTTATGAGAAAAGTATTAAAAAATTCAAACGTTTGGCCTAACACATTTTAGTTTATCTGCTAGCTTCTTATTGATGAATGTATCTTAAACTTTGAGAAACTAATGTGTGCACTTAGCCTGAAATATTTACTTTCTAGAGCAATTATTTCCAAAAGAGCAATCACAAGCTGTAATGTAAGAGCATGTGCTAGCTTTTTTGTGTGGGAATTGGTTGACTGGTTCACACCAACTCTAACCGTATTAGCCTCATTTATGGCCCTCTATATTTGTGGTTTACATTTCTAAGACTCTAATCTGTGTATCTCTCCTCCATAGTATGTGTATGGGGTTGTTGTTTTTGTAATTCTCCATCAAATTATGAATTACCTATGAATTTTTTAGCTGTGAAGTTTTTTGTTTTTGAGATCAAATGACTAGAATTTTGCAGAGTTTTCAATTCCTCTTTAATTCCTTAACCAATATTTATTGATTGTTAACTTTGTGTAAAGTTCATTACAGGAACACATCAGTCAACAAGAAAGGGACACGGTCTGCAGTCTTGTAAAACTACCCATTAAATTGAAGAAAACATAAATTAGGTAATAACTTAAAGATTTAATTTCAAACTGTGGTAAGAATTATGAAGGAAAAGCCCAGATAGCCATGTGTTGATGTCCCAGGGAAAGTCATAGTTACTGTTCTTTTACTCAACAGGTTAAGCCCAGTAAAATACAAATATAGCAATAACTTTTGCCTTTCTTGAAACTGGACCATTAAATTGTTTGGTTGAACGATTGTCCCTAGAACAAGCTTTAAAATTTAGATTGACTTCACAGTTTTTTTGATTGTCAGGTATTTAAATACTCAGAGTAGTCTGACTAATCACAATCTTAATTTTCTGTCTATGTGGAGGTTTATTTTCCCTTCTCTGACTGATTTAGGCTCAGAAACATGCTCCACAGGAGGCAAATGCTCTCATTTCTTTCTTATTTCCTTTTTCCATCTTCTCCTCTCTGTTAAAGAACAATTTCTAGGCTTTCTGGTTTAGGTCTTGCTGAGGGAAAGTGAAGGATTTCTTTCTTTTACTTCTATTGCTTGCTCTGGTGATGTCTTCCACTTTGTGAACTTAGGATATGGTTCTAGGGCAGACCATTGTCCCAGGAAGCAGTGGCCAGGAACTTCTAGGCTCTTTTCTATTTACCTTGGTACAATTCACATAGTACCTTTTCTTTCATGGACCTAGATTTGTGAAATCTTCATAATACTTCATTAGCGTTCATCTTTGTGGATGTATTTTTAGCCAAAGCAAGAGTGTAACAGTGTTTAGAGTGGTGGTTGTACTTTGCTATACTCCTTCATGTGGACCATTTATAAAAATATTAAAGAAATATGTATTAATTTTTGAGTATTAATAAGCTCTACCCTTACATTATTATACTAAACATTTTCTTCTCTTAGTTTCTTTATCTAACTCAACCTTTATTCTATAACATAAAAATTTAATATCAGACTATTTTACAGTTTGTATTTTTTAGGGAAGGGTCTTCAGGGTATCCAGGGTTTCACTACTAGATCAGACTCCTAGTGATATGCCTGTTTACAGTTTGCCAAGAGCTGGAGTTACAGGCTTATGCCAGCATGCTCAATCTCAGTTGGCATCTCAGTGTGCCCCCGGGGCAGGGCCTGCATGGCAGGCCCAGAGATCAAACCCCCAGCCCCTGCACCTGCATAATCTTTACTCTAGACAAAACATGTCTTTTCAAATCAGACATGACTAGTTAAATACTTTTGGGGTGGAAAATTCTTGTTTTTCCTTTTTAGGGTTTTACATCCATTAGTTGCAATTTTTTGCTTATAATTTCCTTCAGAAAAAAACCCCAAAGAATTATATTTATACTCCACGTGTAGAAACTGCACAGTTTTATACTAATTGGTTGCCAGTAATCTTACACTTTATTATTAGTCTACCTGTTTGCTTGTAAATAAATAAAATGATCACTTATGTACTCTGTACACTGTAGGGTCCCAATTTCTGTAAGTTAGTCTTGGGACATTGGATTGTGGGTTGCAGATTTTGACTAGGAGTTGCATCATTTTACTCTTTCTTCAGAATGTTCCTTGAATAGTACCCCTTGAGTAAGTGCGTTGAATGGGAAGGCTTGGGGATGGATAGAGAGTGTGGGATACTGTTCAGACACTGGGTATGTCATATTTAGACACTTCATAATGGCAATTGCTATTATTATTTTTCTGTACTCAATAAATAGATTTTCAGAACTTCTTTAAAACTTTATGTGTGGAAATGACAGTTTGAATTAGGAATATCAACTTTTCAGATTCTAATTTGAATCTGAGAGTGAAAAAGTATGTTAAAGTAATATTCACAAGTAATTAACCTTATCCATGCATGCATGCCTCTTCTCTCCCAACTAACCCCCTTCCTTTCTTTCCTTTTTTTTAAAAGTTGCCAATTAATAACTTTAGATCCAACCTTTGGTTTGTACAAGTAGAGAATGTAAACCCTCTATTCTGAAAGCCCACTGAATTGGGACTATATTCCTTAAAGAAGGCTGCCCCAATTTACCTCAATATGGAGTCATCTTGTTCAGATATTTGTGTCAGTAACATTTAGAGGAACTATAGTTTTCTGAAAGCCATGTAAAAGATAACTATTAGCTAGAGAATTTATCTTATAAAATATGTTTCATGTATGCTAGCATATAATTAACTTCATGTATGTATAACAAAAAAGATACAACAGTGCTCTGGTATTATTCCTCAGTTTTCCATCCCAAAGGTTGGAATCTCAGTGTTAATTTATTGAAGTTTTCTTCTGGATACAACTGTGTTCGAGAAATCCTTCATTTTTCTTTCTTTTTTGAGTGTTCATTTATTTTATTTTATTTTAATAAGAAATAATAATGTGACACTTTCAAAACACGTTAGTAGTCCATTCCCAATAAATGATACAATGCACATTGTTGTCCTCGTAATAGTTATACAGAGCACAGGATATAGACATGGTAATTTCTTCAATCACTGTTGGTACAAAAAATTTCTTTTCATTGAGCTAAGAGAAAGTAATTGTATACATAGTCTAGTATTCCATAATTTCAATGGATTATTGACAGAATGGCAATGTCGGAAGCTTTTGATTTAAGCCTTTTACAGCTCAGCATACTAATCTAGCTTTATGTTTTATGCCTCATGGTTAAACTTTTCTGCTGGGTGGTTAAGGGCAAGTGAAAGCAAGACAAGTACAAGACATATAACTTTTGTGTTTCTTAAGGTTAGTCAAATCGCCCCAGGATTTACCTTGAAACCACGTACAGTGCTTTGCAGAACTGTTGTCAGTGTTAGCTGTCTGGATGAGTCACAGACATTGCTTGACCAGTTTGCTCTCTGTGAAAGCCTAAGAGAATGTTTTCTCTCTATGTGACTCTCCTAAGGCACACTATACATAGTCAATCCCTTTCCTCTGTGGTCCCATAATCTCCTTGAACAGAAAATTTGGGAAACCAGTGAGTTATAGGATGTTACAGCACAGGTTATTCTGTTCTGAGTCCTCACTGACCTTGAAGGGCTAGGGCCAAAATATTGGCAATCCTTGTAGCCCTTCTGTTTCTCTAATTTTTTGGTTTGTAAACTTACATTCTTAACCCTCCAGAAATGAAACTTCATGATACTATTACTCGATAACATAGGTACTTGAGCTTAGCATCACTGTTTTTCTGAGTATCAAACATCCTAACATGGAATCGATATTTTCCAACAATCATTGATGGGTCATTATCTGATGGGTTTTCTTTTAAATGTGATATGTTTTTTTTTTTTCTCTAGAAGCTTTTAGTATATTATTCTTCTGCTGAGTTTCTGGGATTTTGACTATTATGGGGTCTGGGTGTGGTTTTTGTTGGTTTGATGTTCTTTGGAGTTCTATATGCTTCAGTTAGCTGAATGTCTGATTGTTTTTCATATTTGGAAAGTTTTCTGCTATTACTTCTGCCCATATTCCTTTTATATCGTTTGTATTGACTTCTTTTTTCTCATCTCACATTGTTCATTTTTGCATCATTTTTCAGATGTTTAATTATTTTTTCCTGCATCCTGGTTGTTTTTTAAGAGAGCCTTTCTTACCTTTTCACTAGCTATGACTGTGTCTTCAAGATCTGCAACTCTATCTTCACTTTCATTCATACAGTGTTGCCAGCTTGTGACTGAGATTTTATTTTTTTTATATGTCTCTTTGAAGCCGTTTTGTGCAAATATTGCTCATTCAGGTATTCCATCATTTTTCTATTCTCCTCTAATTTTTTATCAATGTCTTTTTAGAGGCATTTGTTAAGTCTTTAATTATAGTTATCCTTTCTTTATCTACTTCAGAGATTATTTCTGCTCTTTCTACAGTGTTCCTTTACTTCAAATGCAGTTAAGTTAGAGATGTCTTTTTTAATTTCAGAGGTTGTTTCTGATCTGATTCCCTCTATACTTTTCTGCAGTTGTTATTTTACTTCAGACCTTATTAATTCAGAGATTTATTTTTTACTTTAGAGGTTATCTCCAGTCTGAATACCTCTATACATTTCTACATTTGTTTGCCTACTTCAGATGCTACTAATTTAGAGATTTCAGATGCATGTCTCCCATTTTCTTCTTTGGTAGTGTCTCTGTATTTTTTCTGGGTGGTCTCATGACCTGGGATTGCATTTTGCTCCTTGTCTTTATCATCCTGTATAGCAGTGATCTCTGACCTTTGGTGGAGAACTTTGGTAAAATTATGCCATTAGCACCTAGTGAAATTTGGTTGTGGATCTACCAAGTTTGATCTTGTCCAGATGTGCCTGGCTGGGTCTGGCTGCTGTGCTCAGCTTTTCCCTGGTGGAGCTTTTGGAGGAGAGCTCACTGTGCTCCTCTGGCAAAAAGCTCAGCTCTTGGGTTAGCTGGTAGGGTCTGACCCCCATCCTCTCTGCAGGAAATTTTGCTGTAAGGTTCCACAGTAGATGCCGGAGCTGGGTTCTGAGTGAAGTAGAAGTTCTGGTTGTGCAAGGGCACAGGCCTAGCGTTCCTGACTACATGCCTGCCAGTCATGAGCTGTGGGCAGGGGCAGAGTCCTTGTGGCAGCGCAGAGGCCATAGGCCAAGAGGTCCTACCTGTGTGCCTGCTGGACAGTTGGGGCTGCTGTGAGTGAAGGCAGAGTGGTGGGAGGGGGCTGCAGGCCGAGAGGTCCTACCTCAATTCCTTACTTTCAAGGCTGATGTAGGTACCTACAAAATTTTTGGTAGCATACTTAAATCAGAATTTTCTTCAAAGTTACACACATAAGGAAATCTGCATCTTTTGAAAGTGATATGCAATCTGTTGCAGTTCAATTTTCAAATTTAGTTTTGTCCTGGGCTAGTAGTGTGCTGTAGGATCCTCTCTTGTGGTGTTGGGTAGTGGCAGCCAGCTACAGGTTCCATCTGGCCACATGATTAGGCAGGGGAACCTATGCTAGTAGGCTGTGTTGCTCAGCTATAGTGTTCAGAATGTTAGGTGTATTAAATGAATTTTCAGCTCTAGTATTTTCAACTTAGTGTGAGTTTAGTCAGTCACAAATCCATCGTAAAAGTTGAGAAGTGTCTATAGTCACTTACCAATCAGCCTAGGGATGTCACACCCTGCTGCTTACCCTGAACAGCTGTGTCTGATCAGCCTTCTGATCCATGTGTCCTGTCTCCAATGTGATGAAGTGATAAGGTTCTTACCTCCTCGCCAGCATGAAAAGTATTTTTATGATTATACCTCCAAACTGAAAAATAGGTTCCCCTCTGAGCAGAAATGATGTCGCTATGCTTTCTGGTTAATTCTATTAAGGATTTGCCCAGGCTGCCAGTTCATTTACACTCACTGTAATGTGACTTGAATTTTAAGGTTCAGTGTGTCCCAGAAAATATCCCCTGAGATGCTCACTGAAAAATTATCCCAAGGTGAGATAGCAGTGTATTGCATATGACTCCCTTGGAAATCCTGAGGGCACTTTAGGGACTTGCAGGCTTTTGAAAGGCCTTCAGCAAAGACTCTTGGCTTGCTCTGAAATTTCCTCAATTTAATTTGAGCTGGCAATTTTACTTATTTATTTTATTTTTGCAAAATACTACTAGCTTCTTCAGGGCTTATCTCCTGTGGGACACATTGGGAATGTTAGTGTAGATTGGGAGGTAAAAAGTAGCTTTTCAAAGACTTTCATCTAAACATCACAGTATTCCTGAGTGCATTCAGAGACTCAAATTTAATTGCACAAAAGAAGAAACAGATTCTTCACACTGTTAAGTAAAAAACAAGAACCAGCTTTCATGTTGCATAGGGATAATCACTCTGCGGGCTGAGCAAAGTGCTGACAGAGCACTGTGTCCAAGAAATTGGTCTGTTCAAAAAGAAAAATTGCAAATTCTCTCTCTCTCTCTCTCTCTCTCTCTCTCTCTCTCTCTCTCTCTCTCTCTCTCTCTCTCTCTCTCCATGCTCTTATTCTGAGTGCATGGCTTTGGGATGAACTCAACTTCGTTTCTATGAATATAGGAGATTTCTGCTCAATGCATGGTGTTGCGACTTATGGTCATAGATGGGGAGTTTCAAAATTTACTGGATTAAGAGGGATTAAGCATGTAATGCTGGATATGGGTGGCACCACCCCAAAGGTCAGTAGCCTGGACAGAATATAAAGCAACGGAGGAAGAAGCTGCTCTGCTGCTCTGCTGCTGCTTCTGCCACTTTTGCTTTGCCGTCTCCTGCTTGCTTGCCATCGACTATTTTTTTCTCTGCCCTGTTCCTCTACCACGTCACGCTGCCTTGGAGCTAGACAACTATGAACTGAAACCTCTACAAACTGTAAGCTGAAGTAAAGCTTTCTTCCTTTCACCTTGGGTGTTGGCTAGCAATGAGAACAGTTACTAAGACACCTGGTTTGTTGGATAGTAAAATTCCCAAGTCCAATCTCACAAACTTCCACTCGCAGAGCCTCTAAAATCACAAAAGTAAGTATATTATGTGGCCTGAGAAATAGGAGATGTACTGGTTCAAGCACAAACCTTTCTCAGTAATTTGGATATCAATCAGAGTAAACAAGCAATTGGCTTCTATTTCCATTTTCTTTGGTGCAAGAGGTCTTTAGGGTCACATCAAATCTGGTCTTCTTTATCCATACAGTTCCATTTCAACGCAACCTCACCAGGCATCTATGGCAAAATGTTCAAGTTGAGCAGTAATTGCCAAAGAGCCATATGGTTTTAGAGGTGTTTCTGTGTCAATCAACAACCACAATGCCTGACTTCCACTGCAGCTTATTAATAGGTCCAAATCTTCTTATTAAATTGTGAATTTTCTCTGCACAATCTTTCCAGAGCTTCTGCTGATGGCACTTTAGCAATCCAATTGTTTTTTTTTTATGACTTTATGTGATCTTTTAGCACAGCTTCACTGCTTTCATAGCCACAAGCTGTTCAAAGTGAAGCTATTTCTCCCAAATTCATGTCTAAAAATATGCCTACATGCCACTTACATAGGAATTTTAGCAAGAAGAGACATGTTTTTGTCATTTCTATTTCTATTGTGAATGATTTACACAAATTAAAGTATAACGAGTTTTGTGGTTTGTTTTTCTTCACTAGGCCCTGTGTACATTTGTAGATCTAAAATACTTAATTTAGATTTTAATTGAACCTCATAAAACATCTGGTCCAATTCTGATTTTCTTTGACCCTTGTATCTAGTTATTCAATGTGGGGAAATGGAGTATGTTGTTAGGTTAGCCTTGGGTATTCTGACATCAAAGCTTGGAGAAAAAAAAGTATCTGACAGATATTTTTGAACGAAGAAAGGTTTTCTTTTTATTAGGATGCTAACAAAGTATGTATGTTGATGCTAAAATAGATTGGATCTTCCTAGATAATTGGAGCTTGGACCAGGATACTTCACACTGCCTTCTACTTCTGTTCTTGTTAAACAAAATCCCTGCCTTCTTTTTTCCATTCAAGACCACACTCCTGAATAATTATGTACACAAATATTATATCTATTAAATTATAATTAGATTTAAAATGTGTGCAATATTTGATGTTGTATTGGAACTTGTTGAGGAAACTCAGTTGCTTGAAGTCACACATTTATTAGACAGCAAAGCCAAAACAATTCTCAGGTTAGTGTTTCTCCACTCTATAATTCTGATGTCTTGTGCTAAGAAAGTCCTGGAAAATGAATGATAAATGTGAGAGTGAAGAACGATTTATATAGCAGAAGGAGTATTGTACCTCAGAACATATGCAGAGGAGGAGGTACCTATGTTCATCTCTAGAAACAATATACAGATCCATTGAAATGGTGGTAGGCTATGAATTTGTTTAGTTTAAGTGGACATTCAAATGAAATATAATGGTCAATGTTTCTTTATCAAAAATTTGTAATCGAAAGAGCTCTGAAAATGGAAATTTTTGTTTTTCAGAAAAATTATCACATTATTTCATAATACTTGACCTAACTAACACTAGAAAGGGTATAGTAATATTTTCTCTCTTTGTGCAACTATTTGTATTTTATAGTGATAATGCTTGATTTTATGGTGTTGTTGGAGCATACCTCAGATTATTCTATAACATAGTACTCTGTTACTGTGCTTTTAAGAACAAAATTCAAAAATAAATCTGGTCCTAAAGCTTTTGAATAAGATTATATATAAACCTGTCCTTTTTCAATTATTTTTTACAAAAAATTATGCATGCTCATTATAACTGGTCAGTATACTAAAATATAAAAGAGAAAGTTAAAAATATATTCTGAATAATGCCATAAAGAAATAATCATCTAGTGAATAGTATATATTATCTCTCTATGCAGCTATGGGATAACAAAATGATTAATTATAATTTTCTAAGTAAGATCACTGTATAATAGAAGATAAAAGTTCTTCATTATGAGTGCTATTAGTTCTAATATACTTCTCTATCTTGAGAATCATGAAAAACAACATGAAGTTAAAAATTATGATGTGAGTACCTATTTAGAAACTCATTTTGATTCTGGGCTGTGTCAGTTGACTTCTCACTATAAGAAATTTAACCTGCTTATCTCCATCCTATCTCCCTTTCTCTTGGGTTCTCAATTTTGCATAATAATAATTCTCCAAGTTATGATTTGCTAAACAGAGCTTATGCTGATTAATAAGGCCTTTTACACCATCCCATTTATCTGAGTTTCTTTTAAGTTTTGCTTTATTTGTGCTTGAAAAGGTGCTGTCCTCAATCATTTTTCTAAGTAAGTCTCATAGTCCAGTTTCTTCTGTGCTTGAGGCAGTGTTGTGCTTCTGTACTTGCTTCCAACAGCAATTTGTGTGAGTATAAATTTTCCAGATTCGCTTCAAAAATTAATAGCAACACTTTGCATATATATACATATATATGGCATTAAATATAATTTAAAGGGATCTGATTTTCAAAAACATTGTGACATTCAATTTTCCACAAAAGTTCTGTGATATCTTTTGTCATTTAATTTCACTTTTTCAAAGATTCCAGACTTTCTATTTTAAGAATATTTTGTAACAATATTTTGAGTCTATGTACTCTTTGTTATGTTCATATATTGAGGGGGGATCAATTAAATGATATTGAAACTATTTTTGTTCTACAATCTTATTTCTAATCCCTTTCCCTATTTTTCAACATTTTATGTGGCTTTCTCTTGTTTTCTAGATATATTACTGTTTTCAGCCATATTTATCCTGCTAGTTATTTCTTATATTTTTTAGGCCTATAATCATTTTTATTTTTCTCTTCTATTTCTCTCCTGGGTCCTGTTAGCTCTCACTTCATGTTCTGTCCTTTCATTACCTCTTCCCTGAGTTATCTCTTAAAAAAATGAAACAATGGTGTCTTAAATGCCTGTTAAACAAGTGATATATTTCAGACTGTGCATTTTTTTACTTAAATTCCAGGCTGCTTCCAGGAAGCCATGGTGCATAGTCTCTCACCTTTACTGTGACATAATAGTGGAGCAGATGCACTTGTAACGCACTCTCTCCTGGGGACACATACAAATTGATCACCAAAATATGTCTCATGTGGCTTGAGATGAGAGAAGTAAGTTCCTCTTCTCCACCATGGCAGAGTGAGCGTGAGAATGTGACTGTCCAGGTGGAAGCAAGAAAGGGTATTACCACTGGAGACTCTGTTTCAGAGACAATCATTCACTCACTCGAATCCAAACCTGTATAATTTCTCTGTAGAGGTGTTGTGTGTATAGAAGCAAATCCAATTTTCTGACCCTATTGTTATGGTTTATGTCTAGTTGTCCCCCCAAAGCCTCATGGAGTCATTGGGCGGGAACTTCTAGAGTTTGAGACTTGATCCATGATCCCTGGGATTATAGGTTTTAGTACTGATGGGATTATCGGTGGAAGTACTTCTGGGATTATGGGTGTAGCCTAGGGCGGGAGCTAAGGCGGAGAGCCTGAATGTAATATAAAGAGAGACAGAGAGACAGACTGGAGCTCGAGCTGGTGCTGCTGCTCTGCTGCCCTGTTTGGTTGGCTGCCTCTGCCACCATTTTGCTGCTGTTCTGCCGCCTTGAACTGGATGCTCTCCGCCCTGCT
>PVJA010054430.1:0-11589 GCA_004027025.1 Myocastor coypus
GTCCCTTCCTCCCTCCCCCTTCCCTTCCCTCCCCCTGTCTCCCTCCCTCACCTCTACCCCTCTCCTTCCCTCCTTCTCTCCTTTCTATCTTTCCTGTTCTCTTTCTCTCTGCCTTAGTGCCTTTCTCGCTTGGACAGAATGCCTGACACCCACAACTTAAGGAAGGGAAGATATATTTGGACACACAGCAGTCCATGGCCTACTGGCTCCAAGACAGGGTGGCCTGGCAGAGGGGGCTGGTGGAGGAAAGCCACTTGGGACACAATGGCTCGGAAGTGGAGAGAGCATGAATCGAGGAACAGGACGGGAGATCAAGTCTTCCAGGTCCTAACCCCGGGGACGTGCGTCTTCCTACAGACGCCCCACCTCACACAGGAAGTCGGCTGCAGCACCGGGCTCCAGGACCTTCTGCAGATCCTGCTGGGTAGCACATGGCCTCTGGGGGAGCATCTAGGTACAAGTGCTGAGTTCTTCTTTCATTCTTTCTTTCTTTCTTTCTTCTTTCCATCATTCATTTCTTTCTTTACTTCGTCACCTAACATTTTGTGTCTTAGGCTTCGTTCTTCGTTTGCTACTCTGCAACTCATCTGATGAACTCAGCAGCTGCTCCCCCGTGGCGGCTCCCGTGCCGTCATTTCCGCCCAAAGTGTCAGCCTCCTTCTAACTTTTGAGCCAGTCTGCTCTTGTAGAGAGCAGGCAGCACAGGGCACAGAGCCACGACGCCGCTCTCTGCGCGTTATCTCAGGACGCTGCCATTTTTCGCTGACTCCTCAAGCGAGGAGGGCGAGTGAGGAAAGCAGAGATAACGAAAGAACAGATCTTCAGGCAACTTTGTTTTCAAAACCTTCCTTATTAGACGTAATATTAGAAAATCCACACACGTCGCCCCGGGGCCCGTCCACTTGCCCATGATCCTCCGCTAATTTATACCTCTTAAGCGGCTCACCAAACTCTGTTGGTCTTAATCAGTAAAATCTCTTCTGTTTTCCAGCTCTTAGGAGTCTCCAGATCCTCAGCAATGTTTGCCCATGAGGACCTGGGAACAGGAGCTTTTATTAGTTACATTTGGAGCACAGAGTGGAAGCAGAGCCCTGGCTCTGCGGTCACCTTTCGGGGTGCCCAGTAGGGCAATGCCAGGGTTTCCTGAATAAATGGCTTTATCCAGGGGTATTATTTGTGTTTATGTGGAAGAGAGATTTCACAGCCACACGGGCATCTGTCACTGAATCTAATCACTGAATATATATTACACAGTGGGTAATTATATAGATCATAGTTATCTTTATTATATATATACACACATATATATATGTATATATATACACATATATACATATATGTGTGTGACATGTGAGATATATATATTTTTGATAAATAGGTTTATTTGTGAAAATGAGGAAAACACCTTAGTTGTGAACTCTGAAGGCAGCTACGGATAGAACGCAAGCCCGCAGAAGAAATCCCCCTGGAGCTGTCTTCAGCTCCATCACATCTTGACCCTATACCTGATTCTTCTTCATGTGACTTTCTCAAATACATTAAAGGCTTCGGAGTGAATGGAGAAGTGGCAGCAGGTTCTTTTATCATCGTTGAACTTCATGTGATAAGCATAGGTGTGAACCTAAAACCCACAGTCACAATGGGAAACCAAACATCAGCCTCGCCCAGTGGGAGGCAGGAGAATGATCTCCAAGGAAGCTTTCCCTGAGTACTGCTGACACAAGAGGCACGCCAGCCTCCTGTCCTTCCGTCCGTCCGTCCATCCGTGCGTCCATCTGTCGGATCACAGTGGTCCTGCCGGGGCAGGGCCGGCGGGGGCTGGCAGCCGTCATGTCAGTGTGGGTGCCGGGGCGTCACGTGGTCCCGTTTATCCTGTCAGCCGCAGTCCCTATTAAGCACTTCTAATGAATCACCACTGCTTTTACTTCTGCCATCAGCCATGACCTTCACCATTTGGAAGCACATGGGCTCTCGTAAACGATAGCCCACGACATATACACTTGAGGAGGATTCTATCACGGCTCAAACTACAATATCTATCACTGAAACAAACGGCTCATTCGAGCTGAAGAGACACTCGTATATATCACCGAGCCAACCTTCCATATTTTGAAATTTACTGCTCTGCGCTGGCTGTTTTTTTTTTTTTTTTTTAAGGAGGCCAGGCAACCTTGCTCACTTAATACTTTTGATAAACTTCTGCTGACAAGGAAGGTGATTAATGATGGGTAAAAGAATTGAATCAAGAGTAGGAAAGACAGAGCCAAAAAAGCAGACGGCGAGGCTGATGGAAAGCAATGTCTCTGCAGAAATATATGATGGACCCTCCTTTTTTACCATGCCAAGTAATTACTTGCACAGGCCTGTTGTAATAATTCCTATTACAGCCAAAACGGAAAAGTCAGTAACTCACCCGCCCTGGGACAAGGTGAAGGCAAGGCCAGAGCGGCACGGATCAATATTTCATTTACTCGTGGAGGTTAGCTTCTATCCCTGTATCAAATTCTCTCACAGAAAGCCATGAAAGAAATGAGCTTTGCTGCAAAGCACCGATCCTGAGGCCTTGCTTCCTTGGGGTGCTTGGGAGAGGAGCGGAGCGGCAAACCCTTTCAGGAAAGCAATAAGCGCCCAAGGTCGCTCGCGACTCGCTCCTGTTGGAAAATAAAATGCCATTAGCCTGATGCAAGGAACGTCCATCAGTCAACGGCAGACCGGGCGAAGTAGGCGTGCAGCTCGGTGCGGCCGCTAATAACGAATGGGCCCTTTGCGTGCTGTCTACGCAACTTGACAATTGTGGAAAAATCGCTGTTTGATGGTGTGTCGTTTGTTTTAGAAAATCCCATTAACATTTATCTCTGATTACCTCCCAGCTTAAACAATAACAAAAAGACGAAGGAGGAATGGGCTGGAGCAACAGCTCCTCTACTACCCAGAAGTTTCAGCTAGCCTTTCTTTCCAAAAAGAAAGGATGGCTCACCCCCAAAACGCCCCACACAGCAGAAATGAGGGGTAGCAAAGGCCTGCTTGTTGCTCAGCAGGTTCCCTTGCCGAGAGTTGAAATGTATGCCTCGAAGTTCACTCTGAGCTCCCCACGCGCCTCTGTGGGGCGAGGTCAGGGGACTGAGCCACTTTAAACTGGTTTGTTCACCTTTGACACTTGAGTCAGACTCACGCGGCCTCAGGCTCCATGAACCCAACATCAGACACACGATCTGAATGCTTTTTCTGTCACACTTTAGGCTGAGTAGACTCGCTCTTGCCCCAAGCCGCACACCTGTGGAAAGCCCGTGTTGTCTGGGTGCCGCCCACACCCTCGGAGCAGAAGCCTTCCTCGTCCATGTTGGCGCCATTTCCCCATTGCTTGGCTTAAGGCTCCAGGAAGGAAGAAAGTTTGATTTGCTTGCTGAGAAACAGGCTCCTGGCAGTCATGATTGGTAAACCATTCAAGTATCTTAAATTTTATTTTGTTTTCCTCTGAAATACATGTGTTTCCCTTCATTGGACCTTCAAAACCACCCCTTCTGCCTCTCCCTACCTGCATTCGGTGGAGTAAGGTTTAGCTCAAGTCTGGGAGGTCTCTGGCTGTCCCCTGGGCTTGAAGGCCACTCCAGCCTCTAGCAGCAGAGGCTGGCTGGACCCAGAGTGGCTCAGGTCAGCAGCAGGACCTGCAGCCATGCCGTCAGCATTAGGGAAGCATTTCCGAGCAGGCAGGGTCTGCAGACGTACCTAAGAATTCTACCCCTCCCCCACTCCCTCTCTAAATCCTGGACCCCAGGAGTATTTCAAGGGAAATTCAATCCATATGTGCCTGATTCGTGTTCACTTAACTCATTGACATGTTGTTTTCCAGGAGCTGATTGATGTACAAGGAGTCTCCTGACCTCTCCTCCTGAACCCTGCAGCCCTGCCTTTCTTTGAGCTGGAAAATTGCTTTTTACTTGGGGTAAGTAGCACTTTGGAGAGTTGAAAGTTTTGAGCTCAGCCGGCAGCGTCATTCCCAAAGCGGCGTGGGATTCTAGGTTCGAGGAATGCAACCTCAGTACCTTTGTGACCAGCTCTTTCTAACTGCATTTTTTTTTTTCCGTGTGTGATGCCACAGCTAACCGCCATCACAAGGATGATGGCTATTTTCCAGGCATCCAAGCAGGTACCTTGGAAGCTGCAGCGCCTCTCTGAAGGCTGAAAGTGCGCAGGTCCCTGTGCTTGCTTCCTCCTCCTTTCACCTGCCAGAGTTTCTTTCATGTGTCCCCAACCCAAAGGACGGCCTGGGCCAAGTTTTCATGTGCAGGAAAGGCAGCAGCTGACGCTGACTTTAAACCCTGCTTTGATTCTTCTGGGCAGCATCTCAGGGTGGGTCAGGTTCCCTGGCAAAGGATCTCGGTAGACTTTCCTGCTGCTGGCCCTGGCACTGAGTCCTAAGAGTTGCGAGCCGGCTCCTCCCTCCATCCCCTGCATGCTGCAGGCTGAGGGGGCTGCGCCTCACTCTGTGGGCAGCTGTCGCTTGATTGAGAATAGCTGGAGTAGCGGACACTATGAATGGACGCACCCAGATCTTCCTTTCTGATTCTGGATGGAGAGTCAGGACTGGAACCTATAACAGGGCGATATAAAGCCCACTGGGTACGGCAGCCAATCAAGAAGTGCGGGTCACCGAGACGGATGCCAGGAGGCCTGTTTCCAAGAGTGTGCGCATCTGAGGAAGAGCAGGGCCCAGACGCAGCTCCTGAAGCCCTGCTTCAGGCCTGGCTCTGCGAGAGCTCCTGGCTTCACAGGGAAATCTGACATCTCAGGGTACTAAGTAGAGGCAGGGGACAGACAAAGCAGCAAGGGGGAAGGAGGACAGCAGCAGATACCCACTGGGCAGGCAGTTGTCGGCAGCCAAGACCAACAGGGGCCTGAGGCCCAGCATCCACGCAATTCTCATTGTTTTCCTACCATGTTGGAAATACCGCTCTCTGAAATGACTTTTCTCAGTCGTAACGAGAAAAAAAAAAAGGGAACATGTTAAAATACAGACTCTCCCTGAGCTGTTGAACCAGATCTCCCAGCCTGGGACTCTGGAGGCTGAGAGCGAGACACAGAGCAGCCACGCAGGAGCCATGGGATGGCTCTGGGTACCCGTGGGTTCTCATCAGCTCTCTTCGCCAGCTTCCGTTTCTTTGAGGTGGTCCCAAAGAACACCCTTTGCCAAGTTATTTTGTTTTTATTTTTGTTTTCTGGGCTGAGACACCATGGGTTTAGTCCAGGGCCTTCAGGCTCAGTGATGTCTACAGCCTTTTTTACTTTTTATTGTGGACCAGGACCTCCCTACACTGCCAAGCTGGCCAGCCTGGGCTCAAGCTTGTAATCCTCCTGCCTCAGCCTCGCAGAGTGCTGGGATTACAGGCCTTTGTGGGCTTTAAGTGTATAATAAAGCAGCAGCTGACCTTAAGCGCTGGGGGTTCACCCATCAAAGAACCACTGTTCCCCACAGAATGTGTGTGCATCGGAGCTTCAGAGACTCAGTCTAGCACCTCTGTTCCAGACGAGGCTTTGGGCAGGGGCTGGCCTGCACCAGCCCAGCAATGGAGCCTGCACTCAGCTGTCACCCCGGAAGTCACTGTGGCACTACTGATCATGGTGGGTTCCTCGATCTGCACCTCCTCCCATGGATGCTGGTCTGGAAGGGGACATCCGGGGCCCCAGACAGATCTGGTCCCCATGGGGTCACCTGAGCTGTGTATGTGTGCGCGCGCGCATGCCCTTTCTGCCCATGACAGGCACAAGTGTTGTCTGCTGATCAGAGACCACACAGGAGGGGCCCCTCTGTCTGCAGGTGAATCTGCAGGAACCAAGGTTAGCACTGATCTCCATGAAGGCAGCTTGACATGAAGTTAGAAATGTTGTTACTGAAATAATGCATAAAGGTTGGCCACACTAAATGGGACTCCGTAGTCTGCGCCCCACAGAGAAGCAAACCCCTCCTGGCTTGAGGAATGCAATTGCTGTGCCTTCCACACTGCAAGACAAGAGCAGACAAGAGCCTTTGAAGGCTCCTTGGCTTCCCAGGTGAAGCCGGTGTGAGTGTCCCACTCAGGCCCTCAGAGGACTGTTTTGTTTTTATTTTCCATATTTCTGCCGTGAAGTGCGTACTCTTAGTATGAGAATTTCCACAGGAACTTCTGACTCTGCTAAGGCTTAAAGCTGTGGGCTCACAAGACTTGCCCAGCATTCTGGAGGCTGCAGTTTGAATTCTCTAAGGCACGAGGCTAGCCCTGGAAACCCAGAACCCACCTGCACACACCTCCACAAGAGACTCAGGGGAGCATGACGTCGTCTCGCTCTGACACCAGGGCTGAGGTGGCCCGTGTGGACACACCGTCTACTGCACTTCAGAGGGTGCGCCGGGTGAATGGTGGTCTCATTGCAGTCAACCTGCAGCATTTTAAAAGCCTAACTGAGAGCTGGGCACTGTGGCACACGCTGGAAATCCCAGCTATTCAGGAGGTTGAGGCAGGAGGATTAAAGGTTAAAGGCCAACCTAAGCAACATAGTAAGACCTTGTCCCAAAATTAAAAAAAAAAAAAAAAAAAGAAAAATGGCTGAGGATGTAGTCTACAGGTAGAATACCCTGGGGCTCCATGCCCAGTAGTGAAAAGCAAAACAAAAACTATATTAAATTACACTAACGGGCAAGTATTTCCCAGACAATTTGTTGAAACAGAGAAAATTCGAGAATACCATGTGCACATGCAATTATTTTAATGACTAGTATCTGAAAAACAACAATGACACACGTGCACAGACACGTGCGTACACAGGCACTTACCTACACAATTTGCAAAAAAGCAATGTAGAGCCTCAACAGAGCAAACACGGCTGGGAGAGAGGGACGGGTTAGGCAGCCATCCAGATGCTCCTCCCACATGCATGGTACCTTTCCTAAAAGACAAATACAAATGAGAATTTAAGAGACATTGTGGGTTGGGGGTACAGCTCAGTGGCACAGTGCTTGCCTGGCAAGGAGAAGTTACCAAATTTGATTTCCAGCACAGAAGTAAATAGATGAAAGACAGACAGACAGACAGACAGACAGACAGACAGGACATTTAAAAATTAATAAAAGCAGGGATCAGCTGAAGTTCACACTGGTGGTGTTTTCCGCCCAGAAGTGCAGGAGCGAGGCGGCCGCATCTCCTCTCGTGGGCATTGATTTCCCCTTATTCTCCTGCCTGGTGAGTGCGGAGACCGCCAGGACCCTCTGCAGAGCTTCCTGCCCAGCAACCAGCAAAAGCCGACAGACCCCTGAGCTCGCAGCCCCACTGCCTCATCCCCCAGGGACTGGAGGAGCACCTGCCCGGGCTCCTCAGAATGAGCGCGGAAAGGCAGCCTGGGGTGTGCGCCCTGTGAGCAGCTGAGCGCAGGCACGGAAGCCAAGGGAGACCCCCCAGGAATCGCAAGCCCCAGAAATCAAGAACTCTAGGCCAGAAGATCTCTCGAAAGCCAAGTTAACTGAGTTTTCGTGATTTCCTGGACTTGGCATTCCACTATCCTTGCTACTCACCGCCACAGTTAACACCCGCCTCTTTTAGCATCCACTGCGCCTGGGCTTTCTTCCTTGCCCTCTTTGTCTAGCGTGTGCACTTTCTCTACATTTACATTTTAGGTTCAGGAAATTAAGTTCTCTTACAGCTAACGTTCTTTCACTGTAAAATAGGCTGCTGAAAAAATCTGCTCTCGAAGGACTGTGAAGTCCTGCCGAGCGTTGAAGCTCATCCCCTGCAGCACTGCCTGGGCCGCACCTTTTCTTTGGCATGCTTCAGTGTGACCCTGAGCACCTTCCGTGTGCCCCAGTGCGTCAGTGACCCCTGGCCCCCCAGCCAGGAGCCCAGGAGCCCAACCCAGGACTTTGGGGTTGAAAGCAACCTCAGTGAGCTGGTCTGCAGAGGGGAGCGGCTGAGGATCAGTTTTTTTTTTTTTTTTTTTTTTTTTTTTTTTTTTTTTTTTTTTTTTTTTTTTTTTTTTTTTTTTTTTTTTTTTTTTTTTTTTTTTTTTTTTTTTTTTTTTTCCTTTTCTTGTTCTGGTCATTTTTAATTTATTATAACTTTTAAAACCAATTTTGTACCCTTATATGGTCATGTGGATTACTAATCTGAAGCCAACATTATGCACTATAGCAGCTGTTGTCAAATTCGTACTGCTCTGTTCAGTGAGCTATATTGTTTCTAGATTTTTTTTTTAACTATTAGTTTGTATTCTCTTTAGATAAAAAAAAAAAAAAATGATTAGGACAGTCCGTAAAAAACCATAAAGCCAAGCCTCACCTGCTGCATCATGCCTGTAAGCCTCATTCAAGAATTCTGGGGCAAAAGCGATCTTAACTCTTCTTCTGTGTTAGTCTATTTATTTAAGAGTTGAGCTAAGCACAGCCCCTGAGGAGGCTCGCTCACAGTAAGCTCTTGCTGCTCCAGCCACCCGTGTGCGTACTGTCTGCCCTGGCGGGCGCACTGGCCAGCACCTGCGGCCGCGCTCTGCTCGGCATTGAGATTTCACTTGGTGCAGGCAGGGCTGACAGCTCCGCGAGGCTCTGCCTGGGCCTCTGCGCCCTCTGTTTGATCGCCTGCGAAGGCTGGATTGGCTCCTCTGGAGTCCCTCGTGCTGAGCCCTGCTTCCAGACTGGGTCTTCACACCCTGTTTTCTCTGACTGAGGCCGCAGCCTTGGGTAAACACCCTGAAATGAGAAGGGGAAGCACTCACCTGACACCTCGCATCTGCTTGCGGAGAGGCTGCGTGAAAACAGTGCAGAAATTTCTACCTGTGACCCATGCAGCCAGGCGAAGGACTCGAGCCTTCTCCGCTGACCACAGGCCCCCGTGCTGAGGGTCCCATCCCCTGCCTGTTTCCCTAATGAATGGTGCAGAAAACTGGCTTTCCATATGCTGAAGACTGAAGTTACACTCATGGCTTTTGCCCTGCACTAAAACTAAAATCTAAATGAATGAAGGATCTAAATATTAAAACAGAAACGCTAAATCTTCTTGGAGGGAGCCGAGGCAGAACTCCTGAG
This sequence comes from Myocastor coypus, assembly GCA_004027025.1. Lineage (NCBI taxonomy): Eukaryota > Metazoa > Chordata > Mammalia > Rodentia > Myocastoridae > Myocastor > Myocastor coypus. The sequence goes on from PVJA010054430.1 coordinate 9,047, forward strand.
GACATAGATGTAGACAAGAATTTCACAATCACATAGGGAATAATACAAGGATTCGACAACTGGGAACTCATCCTATTAAAAGCTTCTGCACAGCAAAAAGCATGAACAGAGTAAAAGGAACACACAGAGTGGGAGAAAATTTCACTAGTTGCCTCTCAGATGAAGGACTTATATCTAGAACATATAGAGAACTAAAAAAAAGAGACACTGAAAATTTAAAGACTCAATTCAAAATGGGCAAAGGAGATAAATATAAAGTTCTCAGAGGAATAAATATAAATGGCAAATAAATATATGAAAGATGTTCCACCATCACTGGTCATATGGGAGATGAAAATTGAACATCTCACTCCAGAAAGAACAGCTATTGTGTGTGTTATGGTTTATGTCTAGTTGTCCCCCCAAAGCCTCATGTAGTCATTGGGCAGGGACTTCTATAGACTGAGACTTGATCCATGATCCCTGGGATTATGTGTTTTAATACTGATAGGATTATCAGTCTGAGTAAGGCTGCGACTACGGGTGTGGTCTAGGGTGGATATCCTAAGGCAGAGAGCCCGATTGAAATATAAAGAGAGACAGAGAGACAGACGAGCTGTTGCTCTGCTGCCATGTTTGGTTGGCTGCCTCTGTCACCATTTTGTTGCTGTTCTGCTGCCATGAACTGGATGCTCTCTACCGTGTTCCACTCAGCCTTGGGCCAGCCAAATATGGACTGAAACCTCCAGTAAACAGTGAGTTAATAAACCTTTCCTTCCTTCATTTTGAGTGTTGGGTATTTGTCCCAGCAACGAGTGAAAAGTAACGAAGACAGTGAGGAAGTCAACCAATGACATGTTTAGTAAATATTCTTCAAAACTGGGTTCAGGATGCTGTTCAGTGGTAGAGAAGGTACTTAGCCTACATGAAGCCTAGGATTCCATCCAAAGCTGAGCATCAATCAATCAATCAATCAATCAATCAATCAACCAATCAACTCTTGGAAATATTTATCTTCTTTCATTCCTAAGCCCAGTTCCAAGAGCTGACCCTGAATAGCTCTGAGACATAATTACTGATGTTACATGTAGAGATGCTTATCTCAACTTTCCAATGCCCCCCACCCCTGCCACCTGTCTCCCCACACAAACGTGTGTTGGAAGGGTGCCTCAGACACCCCTCAATGTCCTGGGCAAGGCTCCCCTCCCGTGTCGGAGACAAACAGCTGCACCAAAGACCTTAGCGTTTCCAAAGGTGAGGGTATTTGCCTTTGGCACTCTTTTTAAAACCACATGTTCTGATTTTTAACTAACACATAGGAACTGTGCACACATGTGGGCCATGGCATGACAATGTGATATGTGTTCACAGTGTGCGACGGTCCGATCAGAATATTCCTCGCCTTGGACACCCTGTCCTTCTCCTGGAGAGCCCCGTGGCCCTCCCACTCTGCCAGTTATTTTGAAATGGCCAAATAGTTGCTGCCAGCCATAGCTCGCCTTCCATGCGGTAGTGCATTAGCATTTATCTCTTCTGTCCTGCCCCGCCTGCCTCCATGGCTCCTCCCTCCCCTTTTCCTTGCCCCCCACCCCCGTGGCCAAGCCCTGGGAAGCCCCGTTCACTGCTCACTACTTTGATACCCGCTTTTAGTTCCCACGTAGAAGTGAAATCATGAGTACATGTCGGTGTCTAGTTAGCTCTCAAACACAACACATTTTCCTACCTCTTTTACATCAATCCCTGATATACAATAAAAAACAGAATGTCACACACATCTATTAAACAAATGATGCTACATTCTTAAAGCGATTATCACGCATACATTGAAGAGTTTTTTCATGAATTACTTTGAATTAATACAATATGTTCTTTTTGTAATGCTAAGTATAAAAGAATAAAGTTACTATGATTTATAATTAATTAATCAAATTCCAATTTAATTAAAAATACACACACACACACACACACACACATAACAAACCAAACACCAAATCTTAGTAGCTATTGTTTATAGGGGAGAGATTTACAGTTAGTATTTTCCTTATTCTTTGTATTTTTCTATATTTTCAAGTGTTCTCATTGCTACTTTTCTTGTCCCATGCATATTAACTTCGTTATTTTATTTTATTGAGAAAGGAAAGGATTAGCCAGTCTAATTGCTGTCACACGTGAAAACTAAGCGTGGACAGAACTCTTTACTGTTCTCACTTAAATAACAAATATGGGGATCAAGGCACAGTTAAGAGCAGGGGCTCAGGGCGAGCCGGACCAAACAGATCGACCAAACGTCTGGGGGTGCTTAGCGTTACAGGGAGCCCTGGAGACACACAGCTAAACTAGCGAAGTGTTATCATTCTCTGCTCCCCAGAAAAGCCAGAGACTTGAAGAAGTCTTTTTTTTTTTTTCCCAATTCTTTTATTGTTTAAATTTAACAATGGTTATATTACATATTTTCATCATCGGATCAGTTTAGATTAATACATATAGGTATATAAGATTGATCAAACAACTAAACATTAACCTTTCTAAATCCACATTACTTTTTTTTTTTTTTTTTTTTTTTT
>PVJA010054431.1:0-11555 GCA_004027025.1 Myocastor coypus
AGTAAAGGTGGAATGAATTGATTCACTCAAGCTCAGAGTTGTGCCTGGTACAGCTGTGCTGCCTTCGAACCATTCGCATCAAGGTGTTCGCAGTAACAAGTTCTAGTTTGTTTGCTCGTATATTAGTTATCTAGCTACATGATAGATCACCCCAAGCCTGACTGGCTTAAGTTAATATTCATTTATTTTCTCTTATCATTTCTGTGGGTCAGGAATTGGGGGAGTGGCCTGGTTGGGGGCTGGGGGTTTCCTCCAGAGGGTCCAGTCCCGTGTCAGTGGGGGCATAGTTCACCTGAAAGACTGAAGGCGTCTGTCTCAGGTGGCTGGGAAGTTGGTGCTGGCTGCGGGCAGGGTGACCTTGGCAGGAGCTGCTGGGCGGGTAGCACAGGGCCATGTGCCAGGTGCCTCAGGAGGAGTCGCTATCCTGGTCACAGGCAGGAGGAACATCAAGTGGGCCTGGGCAGGGGCTTGGTGTGGGCGCCTGACTCCAGACCACCTGGCAAGGTCGTCCTGGAACAGGGAAGATGAGGCCAAGAAACAAGACTGGCAGTTGGGGAAGAGACTGTGACCTCACCCCGAGGCCGCTGTCCACCCCCAAGCCATACAGGGAAGCCAGCCTGGTGCACTTGCTCAGGCCCGAGAGGCCGCCCTCTCTGCGTTCTGAAGTAATGAGGACATGCACGCCTGATAGTGATTTCTTCCTGTTGTTGACGATTTTGATCTGTGTCAAGATACGCAGAGCATTGGGCCAGCCAGATAGCTCAGTGGACTAAAGCACCTGCTTAGACACAGGGGCTGCGGTTTGGTCCCTGCCATGCTATGCTGGTCCCCTTCACCCCAGGTGCACTGAGATGGTGATGGAGACTGGGCGTGGTGGCTCACATGCCTGTAATGCCAGTGCTTGGAAGGCTGAAAATAGGAGAATCACTACGAGTCCAGTCTATGCAGTGAGACCCTGCAGACCCTGTACTAAATGCGAGCATACATTTTACTCTTTTAATCATTTAAAGCCGAGTGTGATGCCGCATGCCTGTAATCCCAGCCCCCGGGAGGCTGAGACAGGGGAATTGATGTGAGTTCGAGACCAGCCTGGGCTACAAAAGTGAGCTCAAGACCAGCCTGAACTGCATAATAAGACCCTGCCTCAAAAAGACAAAAAAAAAAAAAAGTATAAAATTCCATGGCACTGAGGATGTTTATTCATGTTGTAGAGCCATCACCAGCCAGAACAAATGCCACCCCTTCCTCATCTTGGTTTTTGCTTTTGTTTTTTTTGAGACAGGGTCTTACTATGGAGCTGGCTGGCCTTGAACTTACTAGGTAGCCCAGGCTGGTTTCTGACTCCCAGTGATCCTCCTGCCTTAGCCTCCCGAGGGCTGGGATCCCAGGCCTGTGCCGGCAGGCAGAATTCCCTTCCTTTTGAATGGCCGACCAGGTCCTCTCTTGTCCACCCAGGCACCACACACTCCCGGGTTCCTTTGCCTGCTGGCTATTGTGGACCGTGTTGTTAGGAACGTGGGTTTCCAACCGTCTGTGCATGATCCTGTCTTCAGTTCCTGGGGGGACATAACCAGAAATGGAATTGCTGGATCATGCAGCAATTATATTTTTAATTTTTTTTTTTTTTTTTTTTTTTTTTCTGAACAGGTCTACTGTTTTCTTTCTCTTATTTATTCTCTGTTTGAGGCAGGCTCTCACTATGTAGTACAGGCTGACCTTGAGCTCACTTTGTAGCCCACGCTGGTCTTGAACTCTCAGTGATCCTGCCTCAGCCCCCTACCCTTGCTGAGGTTATAGACACGCACCCCATGCCCAGCTTCACCCTACACTGTCGTTTTCTTTTTATTTTTTTATTTTTTTATTTATTTATTTATTTTTTTCTTGTTTCAGAACCTTTGTTTGTTTATTCACTCATTTTTTTATGGCTGGCTCAGCCCGCCCCGAGGGTAGGGCCGGCGCAGCATGTGGTGCCGGGGATCGAACTGCGGTCCCTGAAGCCACCAAGCCTTCCCATGCAGGCGCTTTAGACCACTGAGCCATCCTGCCAGGCCCCACTGTCGTTTTCATTTTTGCTGTTTTTATCAGCTAGGAGGGCTGGGTACCCTGCGCAGTGCCTGCGCCCTGTGGACAGCAGAGGGCTTTGATGGCCAGGAGGCTCCTGGAGGTACACTAACCTGCCCAGGTGGAGGCAGGAGGAAGAGCTGGGTTCAAGCCTAGAGGCTTCTTGGCCTCCATCCCTGCCTCCTCCTGAGAAAGGCAGGCTCTCCTCTGTATTGTAAGGGAGTAATATCCCTTCCTTCCTTTGGGGGATAGCTGGGGACACGGCCCTTAGAGGGGTCCCCTGCGCCAGACAGAACGATTCTTTTTTTTTAAATTTCTTATTTCAGAACTTTTGTCTGTTTATTTATTTTTATGGCCGGCTCAGCCTGCCCTGAGGGCAAGGCTGGCGCAGCATGTGGAGCCGGGGATCGAACCGCGGTCCCTGCAGCCGCCTAAGCTTTCCTAAGCAGGCGCTTTAGACCACTGAGCCATCCTGCCGGGCCCAGACAGTGAGGTTCTTGTGACTCAGGGAAAGAAAGGGGCGGGCAGGTCCCAGCTGCAGCAGCTGAGTGGAGGAGGGAAGCAACAGCCCCGGCTGCTCTGCTCGCCTGCAGGGTCTCTGTCTGCTGGAGACCAGGGCCGCAGCCGTCAGCTGCGCTGCAGAAGCCTTTTCCTTAGCAGTCCCTTGCACCCCCAGTACGCAGGTCAGCATCTGCACTTGATCCCCACCTTACCTAGTGGATGGTGAGCACTCGGGGCCCCTGCAGTGACTGAGCCTCCCAGGCCTAGTGTGTGCCAAGGTGGAGCTCAGAGCTGAAGGTGTCTGTGACCGAGCACTGAGCTAGGGCTTGCCTGGGTCCCTACCTTACAGAAGGTGGAACAGGCTCAGAGAGACCAGCTTATAGGCAGCGGCGTTGGGAAATAAAGCTAGCAGCTGGGCTTCTAACCACGCAGGCCTAAAGTCAGGGCACAGCCTGTTTTGGCTCCAAAGCTTCTGCCTGGAGGAAGGCAGAGGAAAAGGGAGCTATTCCAACACTGGGGTCAGTGCAATGCATGTTCGGCCTGCTGTCTCTGCTCATGGGGTTTCTCGAGCCTGGGGCCAGGGGCAAGGAGGGAGTGATGGAATCCCTCCCCTTTGCTCCAGGGGTAGGACCTGATCTCAGGTGACCCAGTAGCCCCGTGGCTGTGCAGACACACTGATGACACTGTCATTTCATCCCAAGACGCAGGCATGTGACATCTTGCAGACCTCATAGTTGTAGATCTGGTCCTGGGAGCTAGTGCTGTCCCTACACTGCTTCCAACGCTGGCCTTGGCCAGCATGGGTGCTGGGTAGCAGCTGAGCTGTCCCCAGGGCCCGTCTAAACCCCAAGTAACCAGGACGGTCATTAAAGAAGCAATTTTCATTTTGAAACTGCTTCCTGCTAGTAAGTACTTGTCTACACAGAGCACTTCAGAGCCCAGGCATTAGAATTACTAATTTTCCTGTTTCACAGTGGGATTTTTCTCAAAGGACCTGTGAGAGATACTCATTCTTGAAGATTATTTCTGTTCTGGGTGAATTTTTGCAGTATGTGGAGGTGACCCGGTTGCATGGGAGGTCTGGTCTGGTGCAGGGGCTGGAAGCCAGGAGCCCTTGTGGTCCTTGAGGCTGCCCCATATGCACCTCCCCTGCATACTGCCCGGTGGGCTCAGTGTTGTGTGGCCCCCGCCAGCACCCACCGTGTTGCTTGCTCTTGTGCCCGCCACGCCATGTCCCAGCGCACAGCCACTGTCTTCAGCACACCTAGTCCTTCTGCCACAGGACCCCTGCACACTGCACCCTGTCCCCAGAGAACCTTCTCCACGTTTGGCCCCTCTCACTGGCCCACATGTGTCACTTGCAGAAGGATACCACTCCTGGGGGCCCGGCGGGATGGCTCAGTGGTCTAAAGCGCCTGCTTGGGAAAGCTTGGGCGGTTGCAGGGACCGCGGTTCGATGCCTGGCACCACATGCTGCGCCAGCCCTGCCCTCGGGGCGGGCTGAGCCGGCCATAAAAATGAGTGAATAAACAAACAAAGGTTCTGAAACAAGAAAAAAATAAATAAAATAAAAAAGAAGGATACCACTCCTGTGTTGCATGCTAATGCCTGTGATGTCGGCCAAGCAGCCCATAAAGTCTCTGTTATATAGTTTTTTTTTTTGTTTTTTTTTTGTTTTTTTTGTCTTTTTGAGACAGGGTCTCACTATGCAGTCCCGGCTGACCTTGAGTTTACTTTTGTAGCCCAGGCTGATCTCGAACTCACACTGATCCTCCTGCCTCAGCCTCCCAAGTGCTGGGATTACAGGCGTGCGCCACCACGCCCGGCTATACCCATAAAGTCTCTGAACCTCTGTTTCATCATCGCAGCAGAGGGCGTAGTGCTGGCTATGGGGATTGCTTTAAAAGATACTGTGTGGGCCCGGAGAAGCAGTCTAACCACCTCCCTGGCAAGCGCAAGGAGCTGGGTTTGCTTCTTGATACCACATGCTGTGCTGGCCCTGGAACCCTGGGCATGCCGTGCAGGCCACCGAAGCTAGGCACAGTGCTGCATGCCTGTAATCCCAGCACTGGGGAGGCTGAAAACAGGAGGATCACTAGGAGTCCAAGCTGTGTAGTGAGACCCTATACCAAATATATTGTATTATAGGGAAGGGCCTACAGCATGTTCAGGGTCTCACTACTAGACCAGACTCGTAGTGATCCACGTGTTTACAGCCTCCCAAGAGCTGGGGTTACAGGGACATGCCACCACACCCAGTGTTAATTGCCATCTCAGGGTGCCTCAGGAGTGGGGCTGGCACGGCATGCCTAGGACTCAAACCCCTGGCCCCTGCACCTTCTTGCAGGTGCTGTAATCTGCTGAGCTATTTGGCTGGCCCCAGTAAATATTTAAAAAAAAAAAAAAAACTTTATGTTAAAATAAATAAATGAACAAACAAAAGTTCTGAAACAAGAAAAAAATAATAAAATAAAAAATTCTTTAAAAAAAGGGTGGGGGGCGGCAGGATGCCTCAGTGCTCTAAAGCACCTGCTTAGGAAGGCTTGGGCGGCTGCAGGGACCACGGTTCGATGCCCGGCACCACATGCTGTGCCAGCCCTGCCCTCGGGGCAGGCTGATCCGGCCATAAAAATAGATAAATAAACAAACAAAAGTTCTGAAACAAGAAAAAAAATAAATAAAATAAAAAATTCTTAAAAATCATGCCTGTAATCCCAGCACTCAGGAGGCTGAGGCAGGAGGATTGGTGTGAGTTTGAGACCAGCCTGGGCTACAAAAGTGAGCTCAGGACCAGCCTCAACTGCACAGCGAGACCCTGTCTCAAAAAGACCAAAAAAAAAAAAAAAAAAAAAATTCTTAAAAAAAAAAAAAAAACTTTATGTTATGGCTGGCTCAGCCTGCCCTAGGGGTGGGGCTGACACAGCATGTGGTGCTGGGGATCGAACCTCGGTCCCTGCGGTTGCCTAAGCTTGCCTAAGCAGGTACTTTAGACTTCTGAGCCATCCCAGTGCCCCCCCCATAAATATTAAAAAAAAAAAAAAAAAGATACAGTCGTGCTGTGCCTGGCACCAAACAGGCATGGAAGGAGGGGCCATTAATGATCTTCACTTAGCTATTTCCTGTTTTCTGCCTGTGCAGGGTCTGGGCAGCGCCTGGTACCTAGGCATGCAGTAAGCACCAGGTTAGAGGGACGTGTACAGCTGTCACATTGTCCACAGTTTCTCTGCGCACAGCTTGGCCTTCGTGGGCTGTGTCATCTCACTGGTCACACTTAGCCCAACCCTGACTGAGGCTGGCACCAAGCTGAGTGTCGTGTGCCAGGAAGATTTCCTGGGCAGGAAAGAAGAGGAGCAGGATTAGGACCGTGGACTCTGGAGTTGGGGTGTGGCTGGGGGATGAGCACTGGCTTAGCCTGCCTGAAGCCCTGGGTTTCACCCCCAGTATCACAAAAAGAAACAAAAACCACCACAGACTCCGGAGTGTGACTGCCTGGGCCCAAAACCAGCTACTGTTTCTCGCTGAGGACGTTTTGGCCGGCGCCTTAGCCTCCCTGTGCTTCTCTTGTCTCACAGAGGGTTAGGCTTTGATTATTTATGTAACGGAGTCCGAGGCTGCACGGCATCCCATCCCTCGCTCAGCTTCCTTTTGCCGTGTAATTTTTCATTTATTGCTGAACTCTTTAAGCAGTTGCTGCACCTTGAGAACTGCGCAGGCCCAGTGTGGTGCCTCGCGCCTGTAATCCCAGCACTCGGGAAGCCTGGGGCAGGAGAACTGTTGCAAATTTGAGGCCAGCCTGGGCTACGAAGTGAGCTCAAGGCCAGCCTGAACAGCATAGCAAGACCCTGTCTTAAGGAATAAAACCAACCCGTGCAAGACAAGCGAGGCCTCCCGTCCACACCTATGATCCCAGCTGCAAGGGTGAGGCAGGAGAGTCACAAGTTCAAGCCCAGACTGCGTAATGTGTTGACCTGGTGAGGCCCTCTCTCAGCAAATAAAAAGGACCATGAATGTAGCTCAGAGTGAAGGCCTTGGGTTCGGTCTCCAGGGAGGAGAGATGAGAGGAAAGGAGGGGGAAGGAGAGGAACCACACCAGGTGTGGGGGCCCCCAAGGGAAGTTTACAGAGAGCTCAGGACAGATGCTGACAGAGGTGTGGATAAATACCAGGAGAGATTGTAGCTTTGGGGAAATGGGTCCCCACGTGTGGTGTTCACCCCTACCTCGAGCGACCTCTCCCGAGAGTCAGGCTGTCTGACTCCTTAGCCCTGGCAGGGGCCAGGCAGACGTTCGCTCTCTCCTACTCTCTAGCCGAGCCGCTTGCACAGGTCTTCGAGGAGAGGTACCAGCTCTTTAGCCACAGGGCACAGGGCAGAGCTGCGAGCTCGGTGCCATCATCCATGCCCCACCACTATCAGCAGGGAGAGTTGGCAGCGCTATGTGGGGTGCAGCGGGCGAGGTCATTCACCCCGCAACACATGTGGAGCTAGGCAGCTTCCTGAGCAGGAAGGGGCTGCGCGTGGCTGCTGGCAGGAGGCAGATACACCAGGGTGGAGAATGTAGGACCAGACGGAGCCATGAGCCTGGGCAAGTTATGCCTCTTCCATTTCCTCGGTTGCTAAATGGGTCTGAAGTACCTGGTGCACAGATAGTTCTGTTGCGAGGATCAAACGCAACTGGACAGATAGTGCGCAGGTATCGTGCTTGACTCTGGTGTCCTGGGTCATAGCTACAGCCATTTCCCAGGAATAGATGGCTTTGTGTGTAGACACTGGATATGGAAATGGGACGGCTCCTCAAAGATGAGTCCTTTAACTTTTATATGAACAGTTGGGTTCGTGCCGTGTAGCCTGGCCACTGTGATGGGGGCTGTTGTCACACGGAGAGAGTCCTGTTCCAGGTCCCTCTGAGAAAGATGGCTTCGTGTAGACCCAGAGGTCAGAACTGCGGTTGGCACCAGAAGAGGCTGAGGCCCTCCCGCCTGTCCTTTCCTCCGGGGTGCTCTTGTTTCTCGCGGTGTCTGCCCTCTGGGTTCACACGCAGCTTTCTGCCCTCCCTGCTTCTCCAGTCCTAGGCTGGCATGAAGCCTGTGATCACAGGGACCCCGATCTGCCCTGGGCCTGCAGCTCGGCGCCCTTGTCCAACCACAGTCTCAGCTTCCCACTCCCTGAGAGCTCTGATGGGCCTGGCTCTCCCTGCCAAGCCAGGCCGCAGAGGCCCAGGGTCCCTTCTTCCCTGCCACCAGTCGGGGCTGCCAGCTACCCAGGCTGGCCAGACAGCTCTCAGGGCAAAAGGGGATGGGGCTATGGGCGAGGGCAGGTGCTCTTAAGGAGTGAGTGAGGAACGTTTCTGCAGTGGGTTAATGTTCAAGTCTTGGTAGTAATTTGGACTAGACAGATGCGTGCATTTGCGAAAATTCATCCAAAGGTACTCTTAATATAAGTCCATTTTACACACATACACACGATAAGCATATGTCAGATTTTAGTTAATGATATGCACATTAAAGTATTTAAGAGAAGTAAACTGAGGTCACCAGCTACCTTTTATTTTTATTTTTTTATTATGGCCGGCTCAGCCTGCCCTGGGGGGTGGGGCTGGCACAGCATGTGGTGCCGGGGATTGAACCGTGGTCCCTGAGGTTACCTAATCTTTCTTATGCAGGCACTTTAGACTGCTGAGCTATATCACTGGCCCATTTTTTTTGTTGTTGTTTTGTGGGACTGGGGTTCGAACTCATGACCTTGCACTTCCCAGGTAGGCACTTGTGCCATGGAGCTATCTCCCTGGCCCCCCAGCTTTCTTTTAATGCTCTACAAAATTAGGATAGATTGGTTGACAGATGGAAGGATGGACAGAGGGACAGATACATGATAAAGCAAAAGCAGGGCTACCTTAATGGTAGAATCTAGGGCAGTGGTTCTTAACCTTTTTAGGGCCGTGACCCCACAATACAGTTACTCATGTTGTGGTGACCCCAAACCCAAAAATCATTTTTGGTGGCTACTTCAAAACTGTAATTTTGCTACAGTTATGATTCGGAATGGCTTTAGGTGACCCCTGTGTTTTGGCCGTTCGACCCCTGCCGGGGTTGTGACCCACAGGTTGAGAACCGCTGCTCTAGGGAGTCAGCACATGGCTGTTCACTGTGCAGTTCTTTAATTTCTGGTACATGGACATTTTCACAAGAAAGAGCATCTCAACACGGCCTGCCTTTTCCCAGCCAAAAGCACAGGACCTCTCTCTGGGCCTCTCTCTGACCAGTGCCTAACTCGTGTTGGAGCCAAGGGGGGTTGCTGTGCAGTCAGGAGCCCTTGGGACCAGCCGGGGCTCGGAGGTGCGGTGTGGCATGCCGGCCTGTGGCGAGTGACTCCGCCCATCCTAGAGGTACTGGACCTTTGGACCGCGCCCTTCTCTGTTGTCACCATGGACCTCACTGGATGTCCTGGGGGAAAGAATCCTGCAGGTGAGATCCCTGATGGCTGCCTGAGGGCGGGGGTCCACCCGGCCTGGGGCTGCGCTCAGGAAACGCCGATGTGAGCCGGATGGGCGCCAGGGGCCTGAGCTGTGGGCTGCTGTGCAGGACTTCATTTTGCTCTCCTTGAGGAAGAGAAAGCTTTCTTCTAGCAAAGAGTGAGGACCAACCAGGCACACTGCTTCCCTTTGGGACAGCTAGGAACCCAGTGTAGCAGTGACCGCTGCTGCCGAGTGTGCCTGGGTTCCCTTCCTGAGAGTGGGAAGGACCCTTGTCTCTGCCCTTTTCTGTTCCCAGCATAGTCTACAAAGAAGACAGAATGAATAAAAATGACCAAGCCCTAGCCGGGCGTGGTGGCACATGCCTGTAATCTCAGCACTCGGGAGGCTGAGGCAGGAGGATCGGTGCAAGTTCGAGACCAGCCTGGGCTACAAAAGTGAGCTCAAGGCCAGCCTCAACTGCACAGCGAGACCCTGTCTCAAAAAAAAAAAAAAAAAAGACCAAGCCCAACCTCTGATTTCCCTCATAAGAAAACTGACTCAGAGAGGTCAAGGGACTTGTTCAAAGGTGCACAGCAGTCTGCTAGGCAGCAGACCCACCAGAACCTGCCTTCCTGCCGCAGTTCTTCCTCCTAGGATACAGTGCCTCTTTGTATTCGGGTCTGAGGTGAGACCACAGCTTGGAAAAGACTAAACTAATTGTTAAGTGAACTGCACTCATCCAAAGCCCAAACTGCAGAGACTAAATCCAGTAGGGAATTCTCTTCTAGGTCCTATCTGGGTGTTTTGTGACTAGATCTAGGACTCAGAGGAAACCTCTTCTCCAGTTCAGGAGCCCTGAATGGTCCCTGAAGTCTCCTGAGTTTCCAAAGACTGGTGTTAAGAATCCTAAAGGTTCCTTGTACTCGGGAGGCCCCAAGTTCAAAGCACAGTGGCAGCGGCTGCTGACCTGGAGCCTGACACTTTAGAAGGCACAAGGGACCCAGAGGCCTGACCCGGAAGGCCACCCAGGAGGACACACAGGCCAGGAGAGAGTACTGCTCGTTTGAAGTTGCACAGCTTGGGCAGGAGGTGAGAGCTGGCCTCCAGGCCTCCCGGCCTCTGCACCGCAATACTTCCTGCCCCACCGCACTGCCTCTTTAAAAAGCCACGGGACATTTGTTGTGCATTAAGGCAAACCAGAAGCAGTTGGAACAGCTTCGAGAGCCAGCTGCAAGGAAGCCTCTGAGGCAGTTGGTGGTGAATGGCTTTGGGGGAGGTTGCTGCCCAGTCCATCCCAGCACCATGCCGGGCCCCCATGAAGCTACACCTGGCACAGTGCTCCCCGAGTCCCAGCACCCCCATTCATGTGGCCTGGAGTGAGGCTGCATGAGGCCTGGCCAGCGGTGGCCCCAGACTCACCAGTTTGCCATCTACAGGCACTCAGGGATAACTGAGGGCCCATCCTCACTTCAGAAGGTTCTAGTCAACTGAGAACTCTACAGCTCCAGAACAGTCAGTCTCTATAGCACCAGAAATATGAGGGACCGGGCGTGGTGGCTCACACCTGTAATCCCAGCACTTGGGAGGCTGAGGCAGGAGGATCGGTGCGAGTTCAAGACCAGCCTGGGCTACAAAAGTGAGCTCAAGGCCAGCCTGAACTGCACAGCAAGACTCTGTCTCAAAAAGACAAAAAAAAAAAAAAAAAGAAAAGAAAGAAAGAAACATAAAAACTCAGCCTGAAGCCTATAAAGTCCGGGCACAGCGTGAAAGGCCATCCCTGTGGCCAGGGCCCCATGCAGGTCTGAGGCTGCTCCACATGGTCTTCACGGCTGGGGAGTGGGGCTTTGTTTCCTTTTCTGGATGCTGAGGGATATTGGGGTGCCAGAGGGCTTGGAGAGGCTCAGGATGGTAGAGCCAGGAGGCGGGGCACTCTGACTGGTGAAAAGCCCAGTGGAGCCATCTTGAAGCCTCTGATCATAGCTGGTCATGAGGCTGTCCTGCCGGGATCCAGGCTGCTGAGGTCCCTGTCCTGCCGGGATCCAGGCTACTGAGGTCCCTGTGGCTGGCATCTCTGGAGGCTTCACCTTGCTTCACCCCACATGCTCTCCCCTACTGCTCCCAACCGAAGGCAAGCTTGGCCCAGCCTAAGTCCGAGCATTGCCACTGGGTAGGAAGAAATGGGTGGGCTCCAGAGGGCCTGCTAGAGTGGGGGCAGAGGCGCCGTAGCTCTACCCTCCTGGTGAGGTGTCCTGCAGGGAAGCTTGGTGCTTTTGGAAAGGGAACTGCATACTGGGCTGCCCCGAACAAAGGCTGTCCCCATACCTGGTGTGGAAATTGATCCCAGTTATTTTTGCTAATCTAATATGAATATGAACTCTGCTGGTCCATATCAGCAGTCTAGTAGGTGAGCTATTAAGAAGTGAGGGATTAGGCCAGCCAGACAGCTCAGAGACTAAAGCGCCTTAGACAGGTGCAGGGACCAGAGTTCAACCCCTGGCATGCTGTGCCGCCCCCCCCCCCCCCCCCCCCCCCCCCCCCCCCC